>VMBQ01007729.1:0-23674 GCA_007657795.1 Dreissena rostriformis | reverse complement strand
TGTGTTCCATATATTATCCGAAGTTGATGTGAATCCAGGCAATGAGATTATTAACTCTGTGTTCCATATATTATCCGAAGTTGATGTGAATCCAGGCAATGAGATTATTAACTTTGTGTTCCATATATTATCCGAAGTTAATGTTAATCCAGGCAATGAAATCATCACCTCTGTGTTCCATATATTATCCGAAGTTGATGTGAATATAGGCAATGATATCATCACCTCTGTGTTCCATATATTATCCGAAGTTGATGTGAATCCAGGCAATGAAATCATCCCCTCTGTGTTCCATATATTTTCACCTCTGTGCTCCATATATTATCACCTCTGTGTTCCATATATCATCATCTCTGTGTTCCATATATTATCACCTCTGTGTTCTATATATTATCACATCTGTGTTCCATATATCATCACCTCTGTGTTCCATATATTATCCGAAGTCGATGTGAATCCAGGCAATGAGATTATTAACATTGTGTTCCATATATCCGTAGTTGGTTTGAATCTAGGCAATGAGATCATCATCCTTGTGTTCCATATATCCGAGATAGATTCCATATAGCCATGTTTGGCAAGTATCTAGGGCGATTATGTGTAACGTTCCGGGTTTCTCTTTGAGAAGAAGTGTATTTTTCAACTGGCTTGTCCTCATAACTCTGTCTAAAAAAATGATTTGTGTTTGGTAAAATTAGCTTTTTGGTTATGGCATTAGTATTATAAAAATAATTAATAATACAGATTACATGTCGTATCATGGTTTGGTAACTGTATTTGTTGTTAAGTCCTCAGATCTTTATCGTTTAGGCCTCACATCTTTCTTGTCTAATCCCCAATACTCCAGACTCATGTAATAATGTGTGCGCCTACTGTATCGTTAAGTCTTTTTTATTCTCTAGCCCCATGCCAACTTGGTGTGTGCCTACTGGGACTTCAACGCCAACGAGGCTCCCGGAGGTTGAAGTACCGATGGATGTAACATGACACGTAACGATGATGACGATGACGGTGATCTTATTGTCTGTAAGTGCAATCATCTGACTAACTTCGCAGTTCTTGTGGTTAGTAGAGGGATGTTTTTTTATCTAAGAATTTATCTTAACTTAGTATACGTCTAAAAATTATACTTTATGAGTATACTATTATTATGTTTTCCATATGTGTTTACATTGCTTGAACTTTTATTGTTGGTCCCTGCGAACTCGAGACATTGGGTTTGGACTGTATGTGAGATGCAATGAGTGTATAAAATATAACATTAATATGTTCATCTTTCCGATTGTTAACCGCCTTGGACATGGTTTGGATTTTTTTTACTCTAAACTTGCTTTATGGATTATTATATGATCACACTTTTAAATACAAGCGGAATGAGTCGCAGGAATATACATTAATAGGCATGAATATAAATTCTGTTTCCCATTTTCGGTTAGCTGGGATTTCTTGACACTTTACCTCATTCAGTAAAATACGTTTGTTATAATTGCATGTACATTTTCAGGATCTCAAAGCTAACAGTGAACTGTCCGAAACTGACAAACTCGCCCTGGGCATCATCACAAAAGTTGGTCTCATCCTCTCTATCATTGGACTCGGGCTGACCATTGTAACCTTCCTGGTATTTAGGTAAATGTGAATAGTAACCTTCCTGATATTTAGGTAAGTGTGTATAGTAACCTTCCTGATATTTAAGAAAGTGTGTATAGTAACCTTCCTGATATTTAAGTAAGTGTGTATAGTAACCTTTCTTATAGTTCAGTATGTGTCTACAAACAAGTTCAAGAAACAGAAAATACCTTAATGTTAAAATCAAATACAGTTAAGTTTATTTAGCGATGCTTAAACAAACTGAACCATGAACATTGGTTCATGCTTTTGCGCAAAGCAAATAAACTTATATTTACTCGACACTTACTTGGCATTCTGTTTACTACATCAGTTTTTTTCCAAACTGTTTGTCCATTTCTTTTCAATCAACACAAGAAAGAAAATGAGCCTATCAGAACAACACGACGCTGATGCAATAAAGTTCTGAGCTAAACACATTTATCCCGGCAATCCTGAAATAAAGATAAGTTTTTTCATCTAAGGTTTATTTAAAAACACTCATATGATGTTTACAAACGACATTATTTACTTCAGACATCTCCGCAAAGGCCGTGGTCAACAGGTGCTTGTTAACCTCAGTGTCTCCATGCTGTGTTCCGCCATTTTGTTTTTAGTCGGAATGGATCGGACATCATCATATGGCGGCTGCATTACCGTAGCGGTACGTTCACTTTATTTTAAAATGTATTCAAATGATTTAAAACACTAATGCGTTTGATTTCGGATCGTACAAACATACTGTATTCAGGGTATAGTATTTAAATAGATTGTTACAACGCGCGATTGCACACACTCTCACGTACCACGGATGCGAGCGACCACAACTAATTGGACAGAATAACGTCAGGAAGTATTTATTGATATTTAAAACCTTAAACAATTTGAAATACTAAAGCGGGTTCACAGAAGGCACCGATATTTCTTCTATCTGGCAGTGCATCGTTTGTGCTCCTAGGTACCATACTTGCTGAGAACATTCCAAGATAAATGTTTATTCGAGGTCAGACAAACTACACAAACTCTAAGCAGAGGCTTAGCGAGGGAGGGGCATGGGGGATGGGGGCATTTGCCCCGGGCGCAGTCATGAGGGGGCGCCCGAGGGAAATTAATTGTATTCGTGTTGGACTTAAAATTTGTATTGCCAGCCACAAGTTTACTACGATAGAGCGAACGATAGATCAGACATTCAAGAACCGGTTCTGAGCTGACCAGCGGTCTTGTTCTGGAAATACGACAGCGAGGCACCCACTCTGAGACTAATCAATAACTGAGAAAGACGTGTTTTTTATTAGAGATCCTTTTTCTTAGTTTTCTAGGACGATTGTGAGAAATTCGTTGGACCCACGCTAAGCAGAATAGTTGTGAGTAAGGCTCAATTGATCCGAAAAGCATTGCCTAATGGTATTGTTCATGTAAAGATAACACATCCAGCTACAAATTAACAGGCAGTTCTCAAGTATTTCGTGTCAGAAAGTTATTACGATCACTGTTAAGCGGCAATCTGAAACCCGATGGAGTGCGCGATTTGAAGCTGTAAAAGCAATCTTTGAGGGATTAAGGGAACTAGTAAAATTGCTAGAGAAACTGTCAGAAAATATGAATCGGTCAAATAATACCAGAACTAATGCAGAAAGGTTGCTTGCCAATGTTCTGGAATTCAATTTTCTCGTGTTAATCTTTTTCTGGAACGACATTCTAGGAAAAATTGATCGGGTTCAAAAACGCTCAGGGACCCTCCCATGAATTTCAAGGATGCAGCATCTGATCTTGAAGCATTTGAAATACAAATTGCCTCAACGAGCGATGGTTTGTGCAAAAACGAACTTTAGCGTGTAAAGATAAGATGTGAAAAATGTGGATTGAAATTCAAAGACGAAACAGAAACATGAGGCGGATGCCTGGAGAATTAGCACGGTAATTCGGGATATCTGCAGAAGAGGAGTTTGAGCGCGTATAAAGAGTGTCTTGGATATATTACAAAAGGAAATAACCACTAGATTCAGTTGTCTCAATGACATTCACGCAAAATTTGGATTTTTACTGGATGTTAACAAACTTGTTTAAGTGAGGATCTGAATACATTGTACGCTTGTCAACAATTGCTGCGATTTATCAAATTTGTATGACACTGATAAACAATGCGAAGCACGTTTCAACGAGATTCAGGGCTTTAAAATGTTACTACGAGAGGTGATGCCTTACCATCGGCAAATTTGGAACTTATTTCTTTCATTGTGTGGTATGGTGATGATGTCTTTCTCAATTTGCGCATTGCTCTGCAAATTCATATTACAATTGCAGTATCAATAGCCAGTTGCGAGCGTTCCTCCAGCAAGCTGTAACTCATTCTCGCATATCTAAGGGGGCATCAATGGATCGATGGGACAAGATCGTCTCTGTGCTCTTGCACTTCTCAGCATAGAGAAAGACACATTTGAAACATAGACTTTGATGCTATCATTGACAAATTTGCGGGCATGAAGTCGAGAAAAATCAATTTAGTGTGATGAATTTTTGGAATGGGTGTATTTGGTGGCTGTTGATATAGACTAACCGTTAATATCATTGTTGTTGTAGATATAGAAGTTTACATTATTTTTTCTTTAAATTATCTTCCTATGGTGTCTTTTAAGCTCACCAGAGAACAACGTGCTCATGTGAAGCTTTTGTGATCGCCTTTTGTCCGTCGTGCGTCGTCAACATGTGCCTTGTTTGGTGAAAATGGTATTATGTCATATTGGGTATCGACTAATGTGCTCTTATTTTTCAATGGCACCGAATACTGGAAATGTCGCTATGGGAGGTGGGGGCGCAGACTTTATACATTGTTCCCAGGCGCCGAATACTGTCGCTATGCATCTGACTATAAGTAGCAAAACCATTATATGAATTGGAATGGCAAAGTTGTTAAATATGCGAAAGATACAGGTCTGATATTCTGCAGTTTCGTAGAAAAAAGTTAATCAAAGTTCTAATCATAACAGTCTTCTATTCGTGTGGTAATGCACAGGATGCCAATGATCTGCTCACAATTTCCGTAAACACTGGTAGCAAACACGGCAAGTTCTACTTTACTGTTAATGTTGAATATTTGCCAATTTCAAAGACTGTTCGTTTTTATTTCTCTTTAAGTTTTTTAATGTCCAATTGAGTTACAACGCTCTATCTAAAACATAAATTTTGTTGAATAAAAAAGTGTTATATGTTTCTACATTTTAGATTAAATCTTAAGTCGTTCGCATACAATTTCAGGGTGTTATAGTCCGCATATTTTTTATTTCAAGAAAATCACTGTATTCATATTGTACCTCATATTGGCTCCAACTAGGCATGAAAAAAGCGGGTAACATATATGTATATAATAAAGTACTAAGACATATACGTTTTATAGATATAAGTGTGGTCGTTAACATAGTATTAACGAAATGAGTTGTTTAATGTTCTCAAAACGTCTATTTACTAGAAACACCAAACAGTATAGAGATGAAAAGCGGTAATATCGATGATTTATGTTGACAATTCTTATTTAAATTGTATATTGTGGAACATATCAAAAGATACCTTTTTATTTGACGAAATTCTGTCGTGGTCGTTGGCATTTGTGGTCACGTGGGATTTTTTCGTTCATCTCAATTATGATTTACATATAAGCCTCGCTCTATTTAAACAAAAAATACAATAAAGGTGGAAAAATGTCTTCCCTGATTAGCCTGTGCGGCCTGCACAGGGTAATCTGGTACGACAATTTACGCACATGCATTAAACCCCTTTCACAGAGCGAGGCTCATATATTAATGAGTCACTCTAGGTTACTGCCCCTTGGGCATGTACGAGCATGTTTGCAAAAACACATGAAAGATGCAACGTATGCAGAAACCGAAAATGTGATAATTCATTCCAATTGGCAATAGATTCCATTAACAAGTTTGATTCGCCGTTTTAATTGTTATTTGAAATCAGTTACTTAGTATATAATTACAAAAATCTTTAAATCAGATTTAATCTTAATTTATAGATATTTGATCTATATATAGATATTTGATCTCTATATGTATCTAACACGTGCAAGTTTTTGTGTAGTATTTCTTTCGCGCTCTAAAATACGACATCAACGATTTCTTCTTAGGTGTTGCTGCACTATTTTATCCTGGTCTCATTTATGTGGATGTTAGTGGAAGGTGTCCTACAGTACCTACGGTTCGTGAAGGTTCTAGGGACCTATATTCCAAATTTCATGATGAAGTCCATGATACCAGCATGGGGTAAGCACATTTGTTGCCTTAACACTTTACCACTCAGATACGCATTTTGAAGCGTGGGCAGTTCCTTAGAAAATAAAATTATATTTCAGACCTTATCTAGAAGATTTGCGTTTAAAATCTTCATGTCCAACCTTAAGAAACTGTGCAGCAAACGGCATTAACCTCAGACTACGAGTTACTCGCAGGCTGTTCTGGTTTCATGCTGGTTGCATTTGGCAATTTTTACTTTGCTTCTGAGTAGGAAAATGTGAAATAATGAATTAGTTTACTTTTCTCCTGATGAATATTGCAATAACTGCTCTGTGTCGCTGGTAAGATCATATAAGTGACTTCAGCAATTAAACCTTTGATATCCGCCTCTTCAATATACTATATCAACATGTGATCAACATGTGATCAACATGTGATCCCCTTTTGTTTCATTAACGGTCAAGTTGTCGCATCTTACTCAATTTGATTTAACAACCACAATTGGTTTAAACACACAATTGCGCACAACTTCAGGTATAATCCTAACTTTGGTTTAAACCCACCATTGTGCTTAGATTCAGGTATAATCCTAACTTTGGTTTAAACCCACAATTGTGCTTTGATTCAGGTAAAATCCTAACTTTGGTTTAAACCCACAATTGTGCTTAGATTCAAGTATAATCCTAACTTTGGTTTAAACCCACCATTGTGCTTAGATTCAGGTATAATCCTAACTTTAGTTTAAACCCACAATTGTGCTTAGATTCAGGTTTAATCCGTGTTGCATTCTTTTTAGGCATTCCACTTATTCCGGTTATAGTCATCCTGGCGGTTGATTATGACATGTATTATGGAGGAAAAGGCTAGTAAGTAACTCACTGTATATAATGAGTCGCGCTCTGTAAAAACGGGGTTTAATGCATGTGCGTAAAGTGTCGTCCCAGATGTACGAACTGCACAGGCTAATCAGGGACGACACTTTCCGCTTGTATGGTATTTTTTGCTAAATGGAAGTCTCTAATAAGCAAAAATCCGGTCTAGGCGAAAAGTGTCGTCCATGATTAGCCTGTGCGAACTACACATGCTTATCTGGGACGACACTTTACGTTCATGCATTAAGCCCATTTCTTCCAGAACTGGGCTTATATAAACTGGAAATATGCTAATGAAGGGCATATCACTATTGCTCATTTGTGTCAAGCTCGAATGACTTACTTAGTTATTATGTTATCAACGTTGTCTTATGATTATCTCTTGTTTATACTGTACACATTCATCTAAGAATTAATTTACACATGCTTCATAAATTACAATCATGTGTATACATATAGGAATAATAAAACTCTAGAAACCTGATCAGAAGAGAAATTCGTGTAACAAGTCGCTAGTCTTTTGCTATACACATGTGGCTTGTTATCCCCTACCGACAGGCATAGGGATATAGAAATTATTGGCGTCATTCCGTCCGTCCGTCCGTGCGAGTGATCCTTCATCCTTTCATCCGCAATGCTCGGAATCCTGCAATAACTAACAAACTACTCAAGCTTGATTGAAAGCAAATCGGTATCTGGATAGAAGGTCATACTGGAAATTTACACTTATTGTGAGGTTTAGGTTTTTGTCAGACCAAAATATGGTTTCTTAAGTCACATCATATATGAAAATACAATGCGGATCGTGCCAACACAGTATTTAGTGTCATGAAACTCAGTTTGTGGATAGATGGCTATATATGAACTATTCGTCATTTCAGTTCTTTTTTTAGTCACATCAAATGTGTGGATTATATGGTTACAACATTTATTAAAACTAAACTCTGGATCTTGCAACAATTGAAAAAGTAGGTTTACGAAACTCAGTGTGATGACTGGGAAGCGGACAACGACAACGAGCGAGGCCTGGTATAGGGGAGATAACCATGGGTTAGGGTTAGGGTTAGGGGTCGGGTTATGATTAGGAATAAGGCTTACCTTAACCCGACCTCTAACCCTCTACCCCCCCCCTTTTTTGCGCATTACAATATCAGGCCTCGCTCGTTGTCATTGTCCGCTTCCCGTGTTGACTAGTCGCCATACGCTAAATATGTCCATTTTTCAGATGTTTGTCAGAAATACATTTTGGTTGCTATGGTTACATAAATAATTGAAAATTAAGATCCAAATCTTGCTTAACCTCAACACAGAGTTAAGCAAAATAAATGAAACTCAGCGTGTGCACTGAGGCCTATATGGGGAATATGAACGTAATTTCAGAAACGTGCAATAGATACTCAAATCAATGATCGCTTATATCGGGATCCTGCCATAACTAAAAAGTACTCAGACGAGATTTATGAAACCCGATGCTAGTTTGTCTATGAAAAGCTATTGCCTTAAAAATGCAACCGCCTTTAGTGTACCATTACTCCCGTGACAGGCTATATTCTATCTGGGACAGCTTCTTATTGCCTATGGAATACCGGAAANTCAAACAAATCAATATTAACAAAATTATTGGCCGGAGATTCCTCACACCAAATATATGCCCCGCACAAATAAACATCTTCAACAGTATTAAAAAACAGGTGATCTAATTTAATCCAAATAATAGTGTCATGATGATTTTTAACTATTTTAATGCCATCTTTCAACTGATCTTTATACAACAAAAAATAATACCTCCACTATTCTTTTTAGCTTTACGGTTTTGAAATTTTCTATAAAAGTTGTGTGTTATGTAGCCATTTAAAGAAATGTTACTATTAGAATAAGCCCATGATTCATACAGAAAGCAAATGTCATAAGAAGCAATACTATTTACAAAACTAGATGATTGCTGCTTCTCCTGTGAGAGTCCGTGAACGTTCCACGAGAGAACTAAAAGTTCACCCACAGCGTCCTCCTAGTCCCTGACTGGTTTGCCGTCCACGTATAATGTATCATACACAATCCACGCACGTTTACCAGTGCCTCTAGCTTCCTTCATCAGTTTTACAAGTTTACGGCGCTTGTCGGCTACCGCCTTCGGGAATTGTTCATACATGGAAAATTTGGTACCATCGAGCTGTTTCCACTCCTTACGCACAAGTTCGCGATCTTGGAAAAAAGTAAACTTCGCCACTATATTCCTAATTTTTCCGGGGATCGGTTGACCAGGTGACCGGTGTACTCTCTCGAACCGGATGGAATCTGCCATATCCTTCGAAAGCTTCAGGACTGACTGCATGTGCTCCCTAAGATAAACGAAACGTTTAACCCATTTATGCATAGTGGACTATCCCATCCTTCTAAATTGGATCAATTTATTTCCAAAATTAGGGATTTCTAGTATATATTTATTTCTATATTTAGAATATTTCTTACAGAAATTCCTTTAAGCAAGCAGCGCAGACCCTCATGCGGCGTCTCATCTAGGTCTACGCTGTTTGCCAAGGCCCTTTTTTCTAGACGCTAGGCATAAATGGGTTAATAATATCTTACATGTATGTCCTAATTTTATCAGCAATTATTCGACCAGCCGATTATACCCATGACGAGCTATTACGGAGGCTAAACTGAATTTTACATGTTTTAACCAAAATATACACTCGGATTGCCGCTTATTACAAAAACAAAATATACAAATTAACTTATGTAAACTGCGCTTAATGCATGTGCGTAAAGTGTCGTCCCAGATAAGCATATGCAGTTTGTACAGGCTAAGCAGGCACGTCACTTTCGTGTTTGTATTGAATTGTTTTGTTTATAGGAAGTCTCATGTTAGGCAAAATCCAGTTTAAGCGAAAAGTGTTGTCCTTGAGTAGCCTGTTTAGATTGGACAGTCAATTTTTAAAACAATTCATATTATCATTTCAGATAAGGAACGCTTCGAGGAAGTTATGCTGCGGCAGGTCCCAGTTCAAGGCGCCCACTTCCGTCTCGGAGGACGCCAGGCGCACCAGCAGCACTGGGCTCAGCAAGTCAGACAAAGGACTGGAGATGTCTACGATTCGATAAAGAGACACTCTCCGGTGTATTGGACATAGCGGTCGCTAGAAATTAACACGGTTAATAAATTATACATTTATACATAATATGCCAAGGACTGATTCACAATTTACATGAGCGCCAGAACTGTGTTATGAAGCCTGAGCATGTCATGACAACTAGGTGCACAAAGTAAGGGACACACGTGTTTCTATTTACGTAAGGATGCGAACGCAAGTACACTTATCATGTAAGCAAAGTTAAAATTCATGCCCGTAGTTTTTAAAAATTGACCATGCCCCAGGGTAACACTTATAATATACTCAAAAACCAACATAAATATTAAAGTATTCTCTGGAACAAGAAGGTTCAGAGCTTTGTTATAAAGTATGTTACATCAAATAGTGACCCTTTAGAAAGTTTGTTACAAGTTTATACCTCTGTGGTCAATACTGGCCTCGCTCGAGGAATAATATGTTTACTTAAAGTTATATAGGAGAATAAATTTGAAAAATCACTTCTGAAATGACGGGACCTAAACGTGTAAAAAGTTCAGTACGTTACATCGTATAGTGATTAACTACTAAGTTTTTCCAATCTATGTCCCTGTAATAAAAATTAATCCCAGGCCAAGGATCTCGAGTAGTATACCTCTGACTTACTGTCTCTCATGTGAGCGTTCAACATTTATCAGGGTTATCTTGTTCATATTTAATTTTAAGGTGATCCGTCGAGTTTTCATTGAAGGATATATATGCCGCTATGTGCACATTAACCCATTTATGCCTAGCGTCTAGAAAAAAGGCCTTGGCAAAAAGCGTAGATCCAGATGAGACGCCGCATGATGTGGCGTCTCATCAGAGTCTGCGCTGTTTGCTTAAAGGAATTTCTGTAAGAAATATTCAAAATATAGAAATAAATATACTTGACATCCCTAATTTTGGAAATAAATTGATCCAATTTAGAAGGATGGGAGAGTCCACTAGGCAAAAATGGGTTAAAGTAAGTTGCTATATATATTAATTTTGATTTGAGAAGCAAATGTTCCATTATACAAGGATAGTTACATGTTTTACTGAAAGTTCATTTATTTTCGTCGCATGACATTTCGCGTGTTTGTTTTTACGGATTTTTTGTGGACACGTACATTCGTGGATTCTCAATGTGTTTGTGTTTAATTTGTGAATGGGTCTTCCCACGCAATCAACACAAATTAGTGTCCCTCGAATGATTATGATTTGACAGTATGTACGCGTTGAATATGCACAACCTTCATAGCGATGATACTTTTCTTTGAAGTTGTTACGTTTGCCGACGCCCGAAAAAAAAAATAGTTTTAAAAACTCTTTTAACGACCGAGACACGTGTACTGTCGATATTATTACGTTTAACATATTTTTTAAACCCGAACCCACAAGAAAAGGGTAAATAGCTATTGAAGCATGTACTAGTAATTAATCGTATAGTAATCTGAAATAGTGACATTGATTATGCGACCGCCGTTTGAAGAGTGCAAAAAAGGCAAGGATTATTTGCACGTGACTTTACTTCATGACGGATTTTTTGTTTTTGTTGATACCACCGATTTGTTCACTGATCTTTTTATATCTTACTCTACATTTTGCAACAATTCATATGAAAAATATCATATCATTAAACAATACATGTTGTGTATGATTTTATTTTATTTTGGCATGTTTCTATATATATGTTTGTATCCATAATTTGTATATTTCATGATAATTAAATGCGGTGTAAATTTGTTTTGTATGCAAATAAACTTATTTTTTTTTATTTCAAATTTTCAAATTTTCAGCATATTTTCGTTCTTGTTGATGATAATGCTGCTTTGAACTTTCGTTGCAATCGTCAGATCTAACACAACTTTACAGTAAGTCACAAATCTACTTCCTCTCTAGTAAAAACAAGATATAAATGTCTTCTGGACCACACACATGACAAGTATTGGCATGGTATTCAACTCTATACAAATACAAATAACAATGCGCGTTTTTGTAGTTGCACAATTTATGTCTCGTGAACATTAAACATTATTTGTTTATATTGCATTCATGTTAAGAAAATTAAACATTGTCCTGATTTTATCTAAAATATGAAAACGTTTTTTTTACTTTACAATGAAGTCTTGATTGTATATATATGCTTCCTAAACGTTTATCATATAAAACCTTTCGAACGACAAAAGCTATGTAATCTTACCAAGTATTATCTGCGGAAAGTTTAAAGAGTTGGGCTTTAGATTAGTTGCAATAATCAAACTCCCAGCTATTGACACGCCGGGTCGATGGAAGTTGCCTGACAAAGGCTTTATTTATAATTTGTATTATTAGTGTAAGCGATTGCTGCCATGCAGAAGTACAACCGTCGGATACACAATTCTATTTGCAAACAAGAGATGTGTTTGTCAGAAACACAATGCCCCCTATTTCGCCGCTTTGAAATAAAATTTCAATATATCATTTGGCAGGTTTAGAAATTATCTTCCTTTTAAAGCTAATTACTTCCCTTGGATTGTATTTTTTTACCTTTGACCTTGAAGGATGACCTTGACCTGGACCTTTCACCACTCAAAATGTGCAGCTCCATCAGATACACATGCATGCCAAATATCAAGTTGCTATCTGCAATATTGCAAAAGCTATGGCCAACGTTAAAGTTTTCGGACGGACGGATGGGCAGACGGACTGACAGTTCAACCGCTGTATGCCACCCTACCGGGGACATAAACACATTAGATCAGCAAACCAATTAAAAACTTCTCGTTGCAAATGAAAACATTGCAATTATGAGTGTCACATTAACACATTAAACCGTGCATGATATCCTGATGATCTACGCCAGTATAATTCAATGCAGCAAACCAATATTGCTGATTTTTCCAGGATATACTTTAACACATTTATGCCTAACGTCTAGAACAAAGGCCCTGGTAAACAGCGTAGACCCAGATGAAATGCCGCATGATGCACAATGCTTCAACAATCAACAATGGCATAGATTTACCTGTATTAAATAAGTGGAGATAAAGGTGCTGTGGTTTTGCGATGCATATAAATGTTATAGGTTAATTTATTCAAGTCAAATAACCACGAAACGTGTGTTTTAGCGTATTGATGTGTAACTTAATTGTGTTCTAAATTGTGTTATATTAAACAATATATGTTACCATGGGGACAGAGTTGTTTTGGGTGCCAGTACATTATAAATGTTATTCTTTGATCGTAATTCCTTCTAATAATGGCTTTGCATATACTTTGTGTTGTTGTTGTTGTTTTACTGAAATAATAATATTTGTAATTTTTTTATTAATATTAAACTAGTTTCACATCAATACACTATAAATAATAAATAAATCGTGCGATTATTCTTTTATCAATAAACATATCCATACAAATACAAGCAATGTTTTAACTAAAGATTTCAATATAGTCAGCGTTTATTAAAAAAACAACTGTTTCATCACCCATATACACGAAACACACACAATCTAACGTCCTTTGATGAATCTACATGTAAAAACTACAGAAGATCACTTTACTACAATTTAGCCTCGCTCTGTGAAAAGGGGGTTTAATGCATGTGCGTAAAGTGTTGTCCCAGATAAGCCTATTCTGTTCGCAAAGGTCAAAAAGGGACGACACTTTCCGCTTCTATTGTATTGTTCGTTTAAAGGAAGACTCTTCTTGACGAAAATTGAGTTTAGGCGGAAAGTGTCGTCCCTGATTAGCCCGTGATGACTGCACAGGCTAATCTGGGACGACACTTTACGCACATGCATTTAACCCCCTTTTCACAAAGCGAGGCTCATATTATTTATCCTAAATGGCTCAAACAACAACCGATAAGAAACGTGCAGAACGTGTTAAAAGGAATGGATATTAAGTAAAGAATGCTCAAACAAAAGTACATTTGTAATATTTTTCAATTCCGCGTATGAATGAGCCGCTCATAGTGCTATAATATAAAAACAGACCCAGAGGTGCCTATTGAGAAGAATAACTACTTCAATGTCCCTCTTGGCTAAAGACGTTGAGTAAATTGTATACAGAAATTAGGGGACAAATTCCACTACTTATTCGAATGTAAACTCTTAGACGCAGACAGAAAAAAAGGTCTAAAATATCTTTATAATATGTAATGCTCGTTCTAAGATTTAACATATCAATGATATTTTTTTTCCAAAAAAAAAAAAAAAAATTAGTACATGTATATCTACCTAGATCAAATAATAATGTTTTACCATGAACATTCGTTTTGACAAATCTGTGCTGATATAATGTATACTGTCCAGTTTGTTTTTAAAGTCTAGTAAAGGTTTTCTATTCCTGCTTACGTACATGTTTCTCACACCTTAAATTAATAACAAAACCTTTATGTTTGCATATAGCGTGCTTTGATATTCTGATATTTGTTTATCTTCAACATTATTATCATTTGTAAATGCTTTTTGTCACATATTTCTAATGCAATCATATTTATAAAATAAGTTTACCTATCTACGACACATGTTTATGAAGGCACGTGTATAACACCATCCAGGTCGCCTATTATTAGTTGCTAATATGCAATCTAGTTTGGCGATGTTCGTTAACAACGTTTTCAATTTGTTTTGATATTGACAACGTTTCATCCAATGTGCTGCTTTTCACTCGAAATATAAGTGTTAAAATAACCGAATGCAAATTGCCACTTCGGTCACTAGTTTCTGTTAAATCGTTTTGAACGCTTTTTAGCAAAACCATTTTTGGATGATGATTATGAATGGCATTGTTATTTATCCGTTACATATATTATACACATCTTTTGCGACAAATCATGAAGTATTAGTAATGTGTAATGATGAAAACGATATGCATAATACGTACAACCCCACCGCTCTATATTTGTCTAACCCATATATTTTGACACATATGCGTCCGATAATTCAGGTGCTTTTATAAACGAACCTCGCTCTGTGAAAGAGGTTTAATGCATTTGCGTAAAGTGTCGTCCCAGATTAGCATTCCCGCTTTCATAGTATGTTTCGTCTAAAGAAAGTCTCTTCTGAGCCAAAATCCAGTTACGCGGAAATTGTCGTCCCTGATTAGCATGTGCGGACTGTACAGGCTAATCTGGGACGACACTTTACGCACGTGCATTAAACCTTCTTTCCACAGAGCGAGGCTCAAATAAATGTCGATATTTATTGGTGTTTCATTCGTAAGAAGTCTCTCCATAACCGACTTATTTTTAATCTTAAATAAAAGGTAAGTGTTATCATTTTATATTATGTAGTAAGGACTTCATATTATTGAACTAAAACAGCGCGTGGAAATTAAGATTTGTTTGTGTTTTAATCGTTGTTTATTTCGTCTTCAAATATTTCGCAATACATTTGCAGCCTTTTTGTCACACGTTTTGAAAAGGAAATGTTGTCGTTAATAACTGATTTGTAAAGTGGCATTAAATAATAAAAAACACTAATTTTGAAAAGAAATCGATTATCATAACTGAATTTATTTTATTTGTACCAAAAATGATACAAAATAAAATTTGTGAAATTATTATCAACTTACAAGGATCATTTCAAATGCGTAAGCTACAAGCTATCGGGTACAGTCATTGTCTATAACCGGCATACACGCCAATTTACCCAAATAACAAAAATGTCCACACACTTCTTGCATGCGTCTGCCAGTTGTGTAGCCGTTACCCGGTTGTAAACATTAGTTTGTGATGTAACACCAGATGAATTCACAAGAGTAGAATTTTTATAAAAGTTAAATGTTCGAAAATTGAGAGTCATTTATAATAGAGGTATATATGGGTGTCCGAAAAATAAGAGTTGCGAACAATAATTATTTTGTACAAAAATGAGGGTGTCCGAAAACGTAGAGTGTTCGAAAACTAAGCATAGTTACAGTATTTGATCGTTACAATATATATCATATTATGACAGAACAGAATAGTGTAATTTCGACTTAAGAATATACGGCNTCTTTTATCAATAAACATATCCATACAAATACAAGCAATGTTTTAACTAAAGTTTTTAATAAAGTCAGCGTTTATTTAAAAAAAAAGGTTTCATCAACCATATACACGAAACACACACAATCTAACGTCCTTTGATGAATCGACATGTTAAAACTACAGAAGATCACTTTACTACAATTTAGCCTCGCTCTGTATATATATTATTTATTTATTTATATATATATTACAGATAAAAGAAAAACATTATACCACAGTACGATGTCTTGAATAATATGAACGCTGTTGTTACTCAGTTTGGTTTTGATGACTTTCAGTTTGATTGATCTCCGTTAGTATGCTCATTTGAATATTATTATATTAAATTACCATCCGTTTCGAAATTGATTAGCTAAATTAATTATGTATTAGCTCTGTACATTATTTTGTGCATACCGTTGCATCCTAACACGTAATATATCTTAATAATGTATATGATAAATGACATACTCAACATAACAAATGAATGGCATGCCCAACATTTTGCGCGAAGAGAAACACATTAAACAATTACATGTAATTGATTTGTACTTATAGACTACAGTTCTTTTACAATAAAGTTATCAGTCAAGTATTTTAGAATGCACAGAAGCAGTTTTTAACTGTTCTCAAGATTCACAAATGTACTGAATAATGCATCATCTTTCCAGCGATTTTGCCACACATGCATTCAATTTTCTGCTGTTTTGCACCGGTAAAACAAATAAAAAACAAAATACTACAATTATAATAAAAATCAAACTGTTGAAAGTACGTCATAAGTAGCATGTTTGATGGTATAATGCTAATTATTCATGTAACTAGACAGTAAAGTACAATTCATTGAAATGCATAAAGCATTATCAAAAATTCATCCACGATAACATACTAAATTATATACCTGTTTAATGCTTATAACAAAAAAATACAGGTTGTATCAATCGTTGAAATATATCCGTATTATGCTACTCGCTGTTTTCCGATTCCGTATTACCATACTAGCCGGACTACTTTCTTCGACCCATTTAATGACGTCACATTTTCGATAGTTGTTGTATATAATAAAAGGAATATAACGCTAGTCAATTGATCCAAGTGTTTGTATCAGTCTCGTGGCTTGCGCTATTTCGTATCACACTCGCGGCGCCGCCTCTCGTGTGATACGACATCACACAAGCCACTCGACTGATACAAACTCTTGGAACAATTGACTAGCGTAATATTCCGTATTTATTAATTGTCAAGCTGTGTATGAATTAGCTTTTTATTTTTCAAATTATAAAAAAATAAAAATTATTCTGGCAAATAAACAACACTGAGAATGTTTAAATTTAATAACACTTGCGGTTGACGTTTAAAGGTAAATGCGATCTGTCCCCGTACAAATGCATTATCTTTATATGTATATGTCATGTGTTATTTTAAAGCTCCAATACTCAAACTTCGCCCAGATTTATTCATTTTATATGTATAAAAATATTCGCCCCATAGCATCACAATTAAAATGAAATATATTGCATAGATAATACAATTGATTTAACATTTAATTACGCAATGGTTGGATGAAAATCGAGCAAATTCATTGCCCCTTTTTAAGGAATGATGAAATGAAACTAAAGCAAGTTCAAATTTATCTTGTCTTTGATCAAAAGCTGTACAGAAATAGCATCATAAAGTTAAATATTCAGATCTTTGTCGTGCAATGTCAGAACAAAAGCCGTTATAATGGTTGTTAATTTAAGGTCGATTAACATAGCTTGGTTTTGCATCTGAATATTAAGCAATATACAAACGCCTTTATTGTTATTATATATTTTTTATTATAGATCAGGTTTATCATGATCGCCAAGACTCGTGCTTTTTGTTTTCTAAGCCTCGCAAGATAAACCTGATCTATAATCAACACTTACCTATTATTCTCTATATAACACATAATATTACACAATTGTTTGTTGGCAATGACGTCTTTCAGTCACGCGCGTTTTGCCCCATGACGAACTATTTTCCAATGTAAGTAAGATAAAGCTACTTGTACACCATGAAGAATCCCTTAATTTGTAACCATGATAGAAATTTGCTATTAAAGAGGCATATATTTTTTTTAGTACAACTGCACAATAACCTTTATATAAGAAATAGGATCCCTGAAGACTCAACATCCCTGCCTTCCATAACAACATATATTTTTTTAAATTATATAATGTGATGGATAATAACAAACGGTTAGGTAAATTTTGGCATATAATCACATATATCTTGGATGGTGCAACTTGGATTTAAAAATAAAAATAAAACAAACACACACATTATTTACAGTTGTACCCTTTTGCTATGTTCCAATACATTCGTAACCAAAACCATCATATATGTATTGCTTAATATACGTCGTCTTTTATTTCAAAACGTTGCAATATTCGACCTATTTAGAGTGTATATTCAAGATCCCGTATATTTATCAGTATTTGCCTTAAATTATGGCCATGTAGATACATAGAAGTTTACAAGTTTATTGTCTAATTCATGACAT
This sequence comes from Dreissena rostriformis, assembly GCA_007657795.1. Lineage (NCBI taxonomy): Eukaryota > Metazoa > Mollusca > Bivalvia > Myida > Dreissenidae > Dreissena > Dreissena rostriformis. Next base: position 5,348 of record VMBQ01007729.1, on the reverse strand, counting down.
GTACAATATATTCAGATAAAATACGATATGACAAACATGCATGGCCAATCTCCATAGATTTGTCATAGACATTTTAAAAATGTGTAACAAATTGACAAAAAACTATTCTTATCACAAGTGTTGATTTCTATGATACATCATAAAAAAACAGATTGCCATTGCCAACCTTTGATTAAAACAAATGCCATAAAATAATACTTATTCCAAAATACTGAATATTGTAGATCGAGGCACTAATGTGCATATTGAACAATATTTCAAAGGAGCAAATACCAGCTAAAATTAGATCCTAAGTGGACTTGTTGGCAATGACCTTCTGTATTAAAGTTAAAATATATGTTCAGATAAGAAACATTTCATTATTGACAGTGATAACATATATATTTCTTTTTAGACAAGAAGCAGTTAATATTCATAATGTCAATATCAATGCCTAAATTATAAATATTGACCAAAAGACTCCAAAAGCAATAACTTAGATATCACCTTGACACTATTAGCTACTTCTTATTTGCAAAGGGGGATAATTCCCAGATCTTAATACAACAGCAGTTTGCTGTCACCAAGCATTATAGATTTATCTCCCTTATAACAAGTAAAGCGGTATATTTTGACCTAAAAATATAGGAAACTTCATTGCTGCACATGATGTATAACCATGTTAGAAATAATAAGTATGTAATAAATACAATTATAGAAGTATTAACCTGGAACTTAATAGTATAGTGTAATAGATATCTATATTATAAATGCTAACTAAATGATAATTTCTATTATGCAGCCTTGACATATCCTTATAGATCTATATACACATAGTTATATGTACAACCAATTATTCCTAGATTTTTTATTAAATAGCAGGTTTTGGCAGTAATATTGACTAAATCAGTGTTTTAGAGCACACAATTTAACTTCTCCTATTTGGTAAAAAGTTTTGTTCAACATCATAAGCTTTATTATTTAGCCCATATCTCAAATCTTGATAAGCATTGCATTTAAATAAAACATGTACTGTGAAACCATTATTATTCGTCAAACATTAATTTTCGTCTATTTCGTCAGTTGACCGATTGACGAACTTAAGTTCCTCACGAATAATTATGTCCAATGTTTTAACAAAATTAAGACCGGATTACCGTTGACATGAGAAATTATAATCCAACGTAATCCACGCATACTTACTGCATCTATTTCGAGATCAAGTTACGGTAATCCGGTTTTGATACAAAAGGGTGTAGATTATACAGTGAACTTAACTGACACGTGACATTTATTTCAATTGATATTATTATTAAAAAGGATAATCGTTGTCTTAATGCCGGGCTAAGCCTTTATTTGTCAGTCAGCATTCCGCTGAAAAACGACTGGCATGTATGTGCCCCGACCCGGGATCGAACCCGGGACCTCTGGATTACAACGCAAGCGCCTTATCACTAAGCTACGGAGGCATTATCGGATATATATGCACATTAGAAAAGCGGTATGTGTACAGTTATAGGGTCCCACTAATCCGCTAATCATTACAATGCACTTGTTAATGGCATAAAGTAATACGGGCTAGTTACTATCACCAAATAACAAACAACTAGTTAATTGCCATGTGATATTAACAGGGCCCACCTTCTGCAAGTGACCCTCAAGGGTCCTCCCCCTTTCCCCATCACGATTTGTCGCGACCGCATGTATAACAAACGAATCGGATATTGACTGACGCATTTTTTAAATATTTATTTTACACAAAATCAGAAATTGACGAATTTAAGTGCTGACGAAATAGTAATTTTTCTTTAAATGACGAATTTTCTAGCTGACGTAAATAAATGTTTTTAGAGTATTTCAGTTTCAACTGATACTTTACATATCGGAGAGACACGCTGATTTTCTGGAATGTTTTCGTATCTTCCAGTTTCTAATTTAAGGGGAGAAACTCTATAACGAAATTTAGCTAGAGCAGATCTGTACTAAGGAGATAGAAGTGACTTAACATATGGTTCAATCATGTAATCTTGTTTAAACAATCTATAAGTACGTAACTTATTTCTCCCTCTACCAGACGTACCGACATCATTCTGAATACTCTTACGCCAAACATAGATAATGTCACCCATAGTGCCTTGTAATACCTTATCACAAAATGATTGACGTGACATACTTGTACATAATTCTAATGATTGTAGCACATTGATACTTTGCATATGATTCTTAAACAGAAATTGTCAGTTTTTACAACGACTACTACTTTTATCAGAACACAAAGTAAAGATTTTACTGTTAATTCTTTGATAATCCATAGATTTTAACCAATGCCATTGATTTGCCATAGACTTCCATTGTTTCACATGCGGTGGCTACCAGGCCATCTCACCATTAAGGGCATTGTTGGGTGCATATTTACCCATACCAAGAAAGAAGCGCATGGCTCGTGATTCTATAGCATTTATACATGAGTGAGATCGTGTACCCCAGACTGATGAACCATAAGCTATAACCGGCAAAACTGAGCTTTCATAAAGCTTAGTAAACACATTGTTTGAAACGCCACCCATTATTTTACATTTTGCTATCAACAGGCCAAGAACTCTTCCAGCACTTTGTGCGACAGACTTTTTGATTACATTGCAATCCGAATATTCCGAATTATGATTACCACGTGTGAAATTAAATGAAATTCTGTTTACAGAGTTAAGTCTAAAATGTACGATGTTACCTTTAGATGGATTGATAAATATATAGTTAACATTACACCAATCATTTAACATATTAAGCATAAACTGTATATCTTCTTCATTCTCTGCTATAAGAACAATATCATCTGCATAAAGAAGAATGCATACTTTTTCATTTTCTAAACATATACCTTAATCAGCGGCCTTTATTTTAATAGCTAAATCATTCACAAACATATTAAAAAGTAATGGTGATAGGGAACACCCTTGTCGAAGGCCACACTGTACATCAAACCATTCAGAATAATAACCTTTCACTCTCACACTTGATGATACATTTGTATACAATGACTTTAATGCAGTTAATATTTTCCAACCAATCCCAATGCTAGGGTTGCTTTATTTACTCCATAAAATATTTATACTTATACTATCATGTTGGTTTAAACATATTTATTATTCATGTTGAATAATGTAATAGTCTACCACTGCACAAACTTTGGTAGAAACAGATGTAAAATCGTTTTGAACATTATGACGACCATTTAAAACACATATATTAAAGTCAATTAAAAATTGTAAAAGTTTATCACCATATAAATTTGTTGTAAAATCGACTACATTTCTGCCTAGAATGTCATCTATACCAACAATGAAATCATCAGAATCACCAATTATGCTATTAAAGTCTCCACATATAATTTATGGACCATAGTTCTGATATGAGTATACATTTGTTAACAGAGTATCATAAAATGCACAAGCATCAACATGTCTAGACGAATTATTTGGTGGTAGATAGCATACACAGCTATAAAATGAGAACCCCGACTGTTTATCAGTACATTCAAGCCATAAAATACCTTCATAGCTGTCATCAAGCACATTAATATGAAAACTATCTGCCAAGTCTTTTACAACTAAAAACCCAAAACCCCGATCCACTCTTAGCATTTATATGTAAAGTTTTTCTATTGTTACCAAAGTAAATGTATCCTGGTAGATCAATAACAGTTTTATCTGTAAAATGAGTTTCACATATACCTATAACATCAAAATTTATCAATAAATCAATACATTGTTGTCTTAAGTAAAAATGGTCTGTATTTGCATTAGGACTCCAACCGTTGACATACCAAAACCTAAAGCGGACCTATCTACCTCCTCTACCTCTCCATGAGTTTCGACCTCGTTGACATTGACCTCGTTGACCACGACCTTGTTGACCACGACCTCGTAGACCTTGTTCATTGCCATATCTAAACCCTCCTGTATTGTTCCTCTGTGATAAGTCATTAGACATGTTAAAGTTACTATTATGAAAATTGTTGCCATTATTATTATTGTCACGATTACCCATATATGCACAATTATTGTGGGTGCCACGGCTATCACTAAATGCACCATTATTGTGGATGCCACGGTTATCACTGAATGCACCATTTATGGGTGCCACGGTTATCATTGAATGCACCATTATTATGGGGGCCACTATTAGTATTACCACTATTATCAACATTTGTGTTTTTCATTGGATCAGACTCATGTGAATTGTGATTGTTAAAACTTTTTACTACACGGTTTCCACGAACGGACAAATTTCCTCCTCTACTGACCGCGTTGACAATAGTACGCCAGTTGTTTGATGTTATTCTCTCCTCCTTAGATTGGTCAGCATGTATAATAACATTATGGTGGATGGTCTAAAAGGGCTTAGACTTTGCTTTCAAAACTTTGTTTTTATCACCCACATTGTCAAAGGTACCAATAACCAATCTTTGTACAACTGATTGCGAGTTCTGATTGGGAATTCTACGTGCGGACGATACAACTACATCTTCAATTTCAAAAAAGTCTTTGATGATTCCATTCAATTTGTCAACTAATTGTTCATTCACCGATTCCGGTAGCTTTCGAAACACTACATTACAGGATTTATCTTCCTTTTATGACTGAATAGCTTGACTAGCATCAGTGAGGGAGTTTACTTTCCCCTTCAATGAATCAAGATACATATGCACACATTAATATTGGATTGTGTAGTCGATACAAAGATACACACGTGTTGCAAACATAACACTTACTTTTAAAAGTAAAAAAGGGGTGTAATTATGACGAATTTCCAGGTCAGAGTTATGTTCATTTGTCCATGATATCTGATAAAGTGTGACACTTATGATGGTGACTTAATACTAATGATAACTTGTAAAAGCATATATGCGTTAACAATTTTCAATTACTGCATATGTGTGTGTGTGTGTCTGAAACTAATCACCCAAAATATATATCAATTTTAATATGTATATTAAAAACCATACATGACAACAAAACATGCGTTGTATAATTGAAATGAATGTTATGTGAGTTGCTGCTTACATTTGTATCTAGGATCCCCACCAGGATTTGAACCTGGATTTCCTTCTCCATATGGAGAGATGTGTTAACTTACACCATGAGGTTGTTCCCATTATTAGCAATATTGGTTCCAACTATATATGTCAACTTTATTATCAATCTCAAAAGAACAGACCAGTTTCACAATCCATAGACTGTTACTATTTTTAGATATCACGTGACGAGTCGAATTTAAAAACGAGGCTAAATGTGATAACTTTCTTTTCCTTTGCTATGCAATGGCGGGGTATATCGATGACTAAAGACCAGTTGATTGTTACTGTTTAC
>VMBQ01007728.1:30391-44290 GCA_007657795.1 Dreissena rostriformis | reverse complement strand
AAGTTTCATTGAATTCCGGTCATTAGTTACTGAGAAATAGCCTGGACAAATTTTCGGACGGACACACACACACAGACAGACGAAGCGGCGACTATATGCTCCCCCCGAAAATTTTGGGGGAGCATAAAAATAACAATGTAACTGCGTGTAATTTCATAGTGTCAAGGTTTCAAAGCCAACATAATGCTTTTATAATGATTATGAATGTTATAACATTCAACAGACAAACATCACTGTTCCATTATTTGACTAAATGCTTCTAACTATATGGCGGTGATGTTTGTCCACAATTGTATAATTATGATCTAGGAAGATGTCATATGTTCAGGAAATTTCATGATACATAAACTTAACTCAATATAAAATAACAATAAATCGACAGGTATAGGATGTACAACACTTGTTTGTTTCCAAAAACACAACCTAACTTGTGTGCCAACCCATTACTTTTTTGTATAAGACCAGTTTTTTATAATATTTACTACAATCAAATTGAGTCTTGCTCTGGGAAAACTGGTCTAAATGCATATGCATAAAGAGACGTCCCAGATTAACCTGTGCAGTCTGAATAGCTAATCAAGGATGACACTTTCCGCCTAAACTGAAGTTTTGCTTCGAAAAGACTTACTTTAAACAAAAAATACAATAAAAGCCAAAAGTATCGTCCCTGATTAGGCTAATCTGGGAGGACACTTTATGCATATGAATTGAACCCAGTTTTATCAGAGCGAGGCTCATATGCATTTACTACAATGGTATATTAACCCTTTGCATGCTGGGAAATTTGTCGTCTGCTAAAATGTTGTCTGCTGAATTTCTAAAATTAGCATTTTCTTCGATTTTTTTTCTAAGACCACTATCAGAATAGCAAACAGTTTGGATCCTGATGAGACGCCACATTCTGTGGCGTCTCATCTGGATCCAAACTGTTTGCAAAGGCCTTCAAAATCCGGTTCCAGCGCTCAAAGGGTTAACAAACAGATTTTTAGATATCAAATGCTTCTTTCACCAACATTTTTAAAAAGAAATATTCATTTGTGGTCAGGATGTCCAGATGTTTTGGCGTACAAATACATCCTCTTTTAGCTGAACTAGTTAATACTGGCTGGCACGCTCAGTATACAAGACATTTTTCAGCTGGCATGCTCAGTATAAGAAACATTCTTCGTCTTTCTTCCATAGGCTGTATACCGCACAGCAGGGACCTGATCAGATGTATTCAGGCAATTCTGCATCTCGAAATCAGCGACACTGTGAGAATGCTGAAATATTAAAGCCAGCATGTCACCATGGGGAAGAATTTTGCTCCAACGGCAATAATGAGAAACCAACAGTGACTCCCTCCTGCTCTCCCTGTGGGTGTCTTATTGAGCCTTGCTCTGGGAAAACTAGGCTTAATGCGTGTGCTTCAAGTGTCATCCTTCATTAGCCTGTGAAGTCCGCACAGGCTAATCAGGGATGACACTTTCTGCTTTTATGGAATTTTTTGTTTAAAAGAAGTCACTTTTAAATGAAAATCCAGTCTAGGTGGAAAGTGTCCTTCAAGATTAGCCTGTGCAAGTTTTTAAATTCACATAGTATCCATTACAGACTCAAATTTAGCAGTATTAATTGGGTTGATTTCTGTAATGTTCGTCATTTTGTTTCCCAATCCAATTGAATGATGCAGGCAATCTCTTATTTCTGCTAAATGTCTTTACTTTCGATTTATGGACAGCGGTTTGACAATACCGTGTCGTTAACAGAACTGTAATTAACAATACTTTACCACAATAACATAAGTTCATGATTTTTTGTACATGTAAGTTGAATTTACAGGATAGTTAATCTTTCTTAACAATTCAAAAACTGGAATTGCTTTCTGATTTACATGCATGGTTATTTAAAGCAATGCCCATTTCAATTTGTTTTTCACTAGTTTGTCAATCACAGACATTCGGCGAAAGACATTCGTTCTTTTTATAATCTTCTTCATCACAACAAAGCCATTTCCAAAATCAGCTGTTTAACAAATTACCAACACATTTTTAAAGACCAATTATGATTGGAAGATTGGGAAACAAAAGCCAATGCCATCGCTTGTTACAAAAAAAGGTTCATATGCAAAAGGAAAAGGATATGCCTCCAGTGTTATATGCGGAGAGGTTTCAAAATCGGATTTTANCCCCCCCCCCCCCCACCTCTTTTCCCGAATAAACACGAATCTCAGAAATGACCACTTGGTCATCAATAGGATCCGCGGAAAAAAACACACCCGTGTAAAATACTCACTGGCACATAGTCACTGTCAGTGTCACTGCAGCTGTTATCCTTAACCCCTGTCAACATGTGCCTCCTCCTCTTAGGGTTTCGCTGATCCTTCTTGGAGACTAGTTTAACACAGTTATCGCTTGTTTTGCTGCTGTATTTTGACTTATTTCTACCAGTCAATTTGAAGCGTGATGAAGTGTTTTGTTCTGTTGTCGCTCCAGTTCTGGAGTCACTGTCAGACGTAGACGGATCTTCTGAGGTAGATATTTTGGACTTTGATTTCCTTTTGGCGGATGTACGGACTTTCTCTGCTTTCTCTAAAAAGGAACGATGATAATGTAATACTATTGACATGTGAGATATAATCGTTCAAGCTGTCATCGACCTTTCGAAAATATTATATTATTGGCTCATTTTATTAGGAATAAGGTGTCAATAATATTGAAAAGTGGTGAGTACGCTTTTACAGGTAAAAGATGTCAAGAAGTAATCGTTCAAATATCCAGTTTTATACTAATCTGATGAAGTTTGTTCAACATATAGAAAGCATTATCTGCTAAAAAGCTAAAACTCTTACGGTTTCGCTGATCCTTCTTGGAGACTAGTTTACCACAATTAATGCTGTGTTTGCTGCTGGATTTTGACTTATTTCTACCAGTCACTTTGAAGCGTGATGAAGTGTTTTGTTCTGTTGTTGCTCCAGTACTGGAGTCACTGTCAGACGTAGACTGATCTACTGAGGTAGATTTTTGAGACTTTGATTTTCTTTTGGCGGATGTAGTGATTTTCTCTGCTTTTGCTTAAAAGAAACAATGATAATGTCATAGTATTGACATGTGAGATGTAATCGTTCAAGCTGTCATCAAACTTTTGAAAATATTATATTATTGGCTCATATTATTAAGCATAAGGTGTAAATTATATTGAAAAAAAGGTGAGTATGCCATTAAAGGTAAAAGATGTCTAGAAAATCGTTCATATTAGTTGAAAATTGTTCAAAATATAGAAATCATAATTATCTGCTTTAATGCCAAATAAGACAAGTTTTAAAAAAATGTATAAAAGGTTCATCTGAAGGTAGGATGAATCTTTTCTGATCTTTTAATTATATTAAATACATAAGAGCTGGTCTCTGGAATAACCAGGCTGCATAAAGTTTCGTCCTTGGTAAGCCTGTGCACTCTTTGCTTAGAAGAAGTCCTTCACAACAAAAATCCAGTCTAGCGAAAAGTATTGTTCTTACTTAATCATCTGCACAGGAAAATCTGGGACGATAATTAACCCTTTGAGCGCTGGAACCGGATTTTGAAGGCCTTTGCAAACAGTTTGGATCCAGATGAGACGCCACAGAACGTGGCGTCTCATCAGGATCCAAACTGTTTGCTATTCTGATAGTGGTCTTAGAAAAAATTCGAAGAAAATGCTAATTTTAGTAATTCAGCAGACGACATTTTAGCAGACGACAAATTACCCAGCATGCAAAGGGTTAAACCTGGTTTTCCAAGAGACTGGCTCGACTAAAAATGTAATTCAAATACATCGGAGAAACAAAACCTACCAATTTCTTCATTAACACTTTTGTACACTCTCTTTTCATACTCTGACTCATTGTAGTTGACTGGCTTCTGTCTGCATGTTCTCCTCTGTAACAAATCTTGCAGGATTAAAGGTATGATTTCCCAATCTGAGGTTATTAAAAACTACCAATTGCATACGTATCGTGCATTTTTGTATCTAATATATGTTTAACAGTTTACATTACACAAGCAGTGTGTTTTGACTTTTAAACAATACATGGTCATTCTAAAATATATTTTGTCAACAGCCATAACTGTCTCTCCAAAGTATGACAAACATTCCATTTTCGATTGAATGTCATTAACCCTTTAAGCGCTGGAACCGAATTTTAAATGCCTTTGCAAACAGTTTGGATCCAGATGAAACGCCATAGAACGTGGCGTCTCATCAGGATCTAAACTGTTTGCTATTCTGATAGTATTCTTTGAAAAAAATTGAAGAAAATGCTAATTTTAGAAATTCAGCAGACGACATTTTAGCAGACGACAAATATCCCAGCATGCAAAGGGTTAAACGGTTACCCTGCATCATGATATACCATTACATTTGAGCAATATCTACAAAGCAGACTCCATAGCTATAAACATACTAAATTTGCTGTCATTATCTTAAGTCTCAACACAGAAAATCAAAGCCTCTCATGAACAATTATATATATATATAAAGAATAACAGGTTACTACCCTATCATTTATTCGCGGAGCAAAAAAAAATATATCAGCTGATGATGATTCTATAAACAATGTCATATTTATGTCTCATAAAGCATTATAAGCATAAAGCATTATTAGGCAAAGCCCTTAGGTCTCGTTTCCCAGTAGATCTAAACAAAACAGGCCGAATACATAAAATGATGACAAAATGTCCCATGAAATTGTGCTGCGCTCTGTGAAAAGGGGTTTAATGCATGTGCGTTTAATGTTGTCCCAGATTAGCCTGTGCAGTCTGCACAGGCTAATCAGGGATCACACTTTCGGCTTTTATGATATTTTTCATTTACATTAAGTCTTTTCTTAGCAAAAATCCAGTTGAGGCGGAAATTGTCATCCCTGATTAGCCTGTGCGGACTGCACAGGCTAATCTGGGACGACACTTCACTTACATGCATTGAACCCCTTTTTCACAGAGCGTGGCCCAAATAACTGACAAACATATGCAAGTACCTCAGAGCTGATAACGTTGCGCTCTGCAATACGGAAAGACTCCTGTCTGTATTCTAGCCTGAAAATTAAAAAGTAACAAAAACATAAACAACATGTGNGGGTTAAACCTGGTTTTCCAAGAGACTGGCTCGACTAAAAATGTAATTCAAATACATCAGAGAAACAGAACCTACCAATTTCTTCATTAACACTTTTGTACACTCTCTTTTCATACTCTGACTCATTGTAGTTGACTGGCTTCTGTCTGCATGTTCTCCTCTGTAACAAATCTTGCAGGATTAAAGGTATGATTTCCCAATCTGAGGTTATTAAAAACTACCAATTGCAAACTTATCGTGCATTTTTGTATCTAATATGTATGTTTAATCGTTTACATTACACAAGCAGTGTGCTTTGATTTATAAACAATACATGGTCATTCTAAAATATATTTTGTCAACAGCCATAACAGTCTCTCCAAGGGTGACAAACATTTCATTTTCCATTGAATGTCATCAAACGGTTACCCTGCATCATGATATACATGTACCATTACATTTGAGATATATCTACAAAGCAGACTCCATAGCTATAAACATACTAAATTTGTTGTCATTATCTTAAGTCTCAACAAAGAAAATCAAAGCCTCTCATGAACAATCATATATATATAAAGAATAACAGGTTACTACCCTATCATTTATTCGCGGAGCAAAAAAAAATATATATCAGCTAATGATGATTCTATAAACAATGTCATATTTATGTCTCATAAAGCATTATAAGCATAAAGCATTATTAGGCAAAGCCCTTAGGTCTCGTTTCCCAGTAGATCTAAACAAAACAGGCCGAATGCATAAAATGATGACTAAATGTCCCATGAAATTGGGCCGCGCTCTGTGAAAAGGGGGTTTAATGCACGTGCGTTAAATGTCGTCCCAGATTAGCCTGTGCAGTTTGCACAGGCTAATCAGGGATCACACTTTCCGCTTTTATGATATTTTTCGTTTACAACAAGTCTTTTCTTAGCAAAAATCCAGTTGAGGCGGAAATTGTCATCCCTGATTAGCCTGTGCGGACTGCACAGGCTAATCTGGGACGACACTTAACGCACATGCATTGAACCCCTTTTTCACAGAGCGTGGCCAAATTTAACTGACAAACATATGCAAGTACCTCAGAGCTGATAGCGTTGCGCTCTGCAATACGGAAAGACTCCTGGCTGTATTCTAGCCTGAAAATTAAAAAGTAACAAAAACATTAACAACATGTGGTATGGCAACTGAAGATTTGCTATATGAAGCCTATCTTACAATCAGTTCAAGGTTGTCCACAAATCGTATTTCGGAAATATTCTAAAGTTTCTTTTAAAACATAACATTCTCCACTATGTAACTTTCACATATAAATCTGTTTCAATTAAAGTGTTAAAAACTCATAAATCTCACAAAGATGTTTCATAGTTTTATGTTTTTTTTTCTAAAAAAAAAACATACAATAATATAAATAATATAAACAGCATTTTTTACTGAACCTAAGAGATGTGTCATGAAAAAATATAGGAATCAAAATATATATCAGTTTGGCATCATTTTGAAACTACATTTTTTCTATTATTTATAACAAGTGTACCATCATGTCTGAACTAGGCCAAGGACAAGTTTAGAAATGCTGAGACAGATTTTTAACTGTCTTAAATGCTAAAACAGTTCAGATTCATAATGTACAAGTCATCCCACAGTCTGGTAAGAAGCAACCCTGTTCGCCATAAAGTCATGAAAGGTTTTGTGGTCTCATTAGCAGACAGGGTAGCTTCTGACCAGTCTGTGCGGATGCGCATGCTGGTCTGAAGCCACACTGGCCGCATGTGGCATAAGGCCCTATTTTGCATGACTCGGCTCATAATTTTGCAATACCATACCTTTTATTTTTCCTTTGCGACCGATTTATAGCATTTTGTGCTAATTTCAGTTTATTTTTAAGGGTCACAATCAACTCCGCCTGAAAAATACCAAACAGATATTGCCATACTCTTTAACCTTTATTAAAAATTCATTATATTAAGTTTCATCTAAGCAACAAATATACAACTATAGGAATAAAATCTGAAGTCATCTTAGCAACTCCCTTTGAATATTTTTGTATGTTAAGATATTGAATATTTTGTATTTTTAAGATATTTGAATATTTTGTATTTTGAATATTTTGTATTTTAAGATATTGAATATTTTGTACTTTGAGATATTGAATATTTTGTATTCTTCAAATGATATTTTCTGCTTTGATACACTGTGATGCACATCTATATATTTTGATCCACTGCTTTGAGTTTAGCTGTTATATGCTCTATAATTTTACAGGGTCTGATTTCCAGTAATATTGGGACAGTTTCAGATGAGTCCACAATGGCGTCTCAATCCAACATTATCATAATTATCAGGTTCCCCAATCTAGTCCATTTTGTATGAGGTGATAAGTTTTACTTACATGAATCAAGAACCAATGTGCTCTGTTACTATATGGCATGCTTGTGGTAATGATTAATTTGATGATGTAATAGATCTTTTATATAGAGCCATGGACCTTAATGATATATATTTGAGCCGTCTTCTGTGAAAGAGGGCTTAATCCATGTGCGTAAAGTACCTAGTGATTACTACAATTCAATGGTCATAAAATTCCTTAAAAAAGAACCAATTCAGACATACAAATAAGTGTGAGAAAAAATCCCTAATGTGTGAACATGAGGCTGTTAATGTTTTCCATTAATAACTGCTACTTACATGCTCACACGGTGGGCACAACCAATCACCAAGTGGAACCAGGGACAGGGGCGGAATCAGGCAGGTCATGTGATAGCCACTGTCACACTTATCACACAGGAGAATCTGCAAGGATCAAAGAATGGGATGGGAATAAATGAGTTTCATTCTGCTAAAACTGGGCTTAATACATGTGCATACAATTTCATTCCAGAATAGCAGGCTAATACGAGAGGACACTTTCGGCTGTTATAGAATTTTTTGTTCAAAGGAAGTCTCTTCTGAACGAAAAACCAGTTTAAGCAGAAAGTGTCATCCCTTTTAAGCCTGTGTGGTCTGCACAGACTCATCTGGGAAGACATTTTACTCACCTGCATTAAGCCCAATTTTCCTTAAATGATGCTTATATAGTTGAGCCATTGTAATTTTTTTACTTGGATGACATGTTGTGTCAAAATTTCATCACTATCATGGCAGGCATTTAAATTAATCATACTTATATGCCATTAATTGACCACTTCTTCTGTTGCTGTCTTGAAATTTATATTTTTTAGCTATTAAGAGATTAAAGCAAGAACCGGTACATAACATCTTTGAAAAAAATCCAAACAGATAAAAAGTTGATGAGTAAACAACTTGAAATAAAAGTAGTACCAGAACATCAACACAATTATAAATGTATACAATTGCCAATAATTTTTTGCATAACGGTCATTCATCATGTACACCGAAAATCCCAACTAATCTGCAGATATCTAATCATACGACACATCAACACAATTTTGTGTTCTGCAAAAAAAATCAAGTCAATGTGTCGATATCAGCATTTATCATACCACCACATTGATATCTGCTTGATATCCTGTTNATACCAAATATGAAAGCAATATCTGAAGGGAAACAGTAGTTCTGAGCCTTTTTTGAATTGCGGTCGCAGATTTTGAAACCTGAACGCTGACCTCAAGTTCAAGGTAATAGGGTATGCGCATGGAAAGGTGTTGTCCAGATACACATGCATACCAAAAATGAAAGCAATATCTGAAGGGACTCAGAAGTTATGAGCCTTTTTCGAAAAGAGTGACGCCACAGCCGACGCCGCAGACACCGCCGACACCGCAGACGAAGTAACACCTATATGTCCCCTGACCATAGTCAGGCGATACAAAAATGACGTTTGTCAGATTTGTATACATTTTACATGTATAAGCAGATAAATGCAAGAATTTTATACATACTTATAATGTGTTTGTTTGTGTGGGTTTTCTTTTGGTAGATTTTAACAGCATTTAAGTATAATTGCTATATATAAAAATGTAAGAAATTCTTTGTTTGGCCAATTTTTATTACCAGTAAGCACAGGCTAATCAGGGACGACAATTTGCACTTTAAGGGAGTTTTTTTTTGTTTAAAGCAGGTCTCTTCTACAAACAAATCCAGTTCAGGTAGTAAGTGTCGTCCCTAATAAGCCTGTGGGGACTTCACAGTCTTATCTGGCTCCAAACCTTACAAACATGCATAAAGCCCCATTTTCCCAGTGCGAGACTTATATACAAATGCCAGAAAACTATAACCTTCTTGGCACCACTACTACAAAAAAACTAAAAAAACTACTGAAATCATAGCCTTACATTTCATGGCTGCTGCCCTCTTTGCATTTCTGCCCAGAACGACTGGCCTCCCCTCCGCACCATCAAAGTCCATCTCTTCATCTTCGCTTGGTTCATCAGCATCATCACTCTGAAAAACATCATGCATTAATAAGCTCAGCCTTGCTCTGGAAAACAGGGTTGAATGTATGTGTTCAAAGTGTCGTCCCATATTAGCCTTTGCAGTCCACACAGGCTCATCAGGGATGATGCTTTTCGCCTAAACTGGATTTTTGCCTAGCAGAGACTTCCTTTGATATAAAAAAATACAACAAGAGTTCCGCGGTCGGAGATGACCGCATTGAAGCCGGATTTTTTATTTAAATGACAGGAAAGTACCTTTCNACCTAAACACAAAACTTAACCGGACGCAGACGCAGACGCTCAGGTGATGACAATAGCTCATTTTTTTTTTCAAAAACTAGATGAGCTAAAAACAGAATGTGTCATTTTTCCAAGCATAAGATTGACTGGGATTACCAGGGCCCGTATTCACCAACCCATTCTTAGACTTAACAAGAGCACCTTCGAGCGGATGCCAACACTCGGCTGCGGGTGCAGTTTTGAAAAGAAAAAAAAGTTTTTTTGACCTTTGACCTTGAAGGATCTCCTTGACCTTCCATCACTCAAAATGTTCAGCTCCATGAGATACATATGTTTGCCAAATATCAAGTTGCTATCTTTAATATTGCAAAAGTCATGGCCAATGTTAAAGTTTTTGGTTGCACAGACATCAGACGTCGGAATACGAGCTGGCTATGACAATACCTCGGGTTTTCTTCGAAAACGGCCGAGCTAAAAATAAAGAATAGACTTAGAACAAAGAACAATTAATTCAGCTTTTGGATATATACAGGCTTCCACTGAGATTATGTAATTTATAAAATGTTCTACGTGAATATTGATGTAGAGGTAGTAAATGCCAAGTTTGACTCAAATTAAAGCAATTATTGAATATTTTAAATTAAAGAATATTCTTTATTTTTATTGACTTAAGTCTCAGAATTGTTTGGTGAATACGGGCCCAAGACTCAGAATTAAATATTGATGAGATTAGCTGCCCTTTGTTAGGATACAATACAATCTAATGAGGTTTGATGATCCTGATTAACTTTTTATTGCAGTTGACAGTGTAAATCGTAAAAAATATTTAAATCGTTAACAAATCTTCCTGCTTTGTATCCATACCTGTACCTAGTGATTACTACAATTCAATGGTCATAAAATTCCGTAAAAAAGAACCAATTCAGACATACAAATAAGTGTGAGAGAAAATCCCTCATGTGTGAACACGAGGCAGTTAATGTTTTCAATAAATAACTGCTACTTACATGCTCACACGGTGGGCACAACCAATCGCCAAGTGGAACTAGGGACAGGGGCGGAGTCAGGCAGGTCATGTGATAGCCACTGTCACACTTATCACACAGGAGTATCTGCAAGGATCACAAAATGAACTTGCTGAATGTGCGAAAAGTGTCGGCCCAAATTAGCCTGCACTGCAGTCCGCACAGGCTAATCAGGGATGACACTTGAGCTTTTATGTAATTTGTTTGTTAAAAGAAAGTCTCTTCTTAGGGAATGTTATCGAGCCATTGTAATTTTGTTAACTTGGATGTTTTGGACATGCTGTGACAGTATTTCAGAACAATGTGTCGATATATGCATAAACTTGGCACTACACATTTCACTGAAGAAAACAGCATCTGATTTATTGTGATATTGATTGATTTGTTTAACATTCACCATTGATTTCCATGGTTTGGTTTATGATTGCCAATAATACAATGTGGACATAAACACAATATGTACTCAATTTAGGAGTAAACTGTAAGTTACACAGCTTTTAATAAAATTATCAAATGAGCCGCATATGGGAAAACTGGGCTTAATGCATATGTCTACAGTGTGTCCTAGATTAGCCTGTGCAGTCCGCAGAGGCTTATCGGGGACAACAATTTCTTTCAATCGGGATTTTGGCTAAGATGAGACTTTATTTAAACAAAAAAATCCATAAAACAAGACAGTGGCGTCCCTGATTAGCCCGTGCAGACTGCACGGGCTACTCTGGGTTGACACTTAACTCGTATGCATTATTAAGTCCAGTTTTCCAAGAACGTTGCTCAAATTATGAAACGTATTTGTGTCGTGTTCTGAGAAAACTGGGCAAAATGCTTGTGCGTAAATTGTCATCCCAGATAAGCCTGTGCAGTCCGCACAGGCTAATCAGGGACGACAATTTCCGCTTTTATGGAATTTTTCGTTTAAATGATGTCTCTTCTTAGCGAAAATCCAGTTTAGGCGGAAAGTGTCGTCCCTGATTAGCCTGTGCGGACTGCATGCACAGGCTAATCTGGGATGATAATTTACGCACAAGCATTTTGCCCAGTTTTCTCAGAACATGCCACATTTTCTTACTGTTTGTGGTAGTCGACTACTGGAACAGGCTTTACAAGGATCTGGGTCTTCTACTGGTTCTTGGTTCTCTTCAGTCTCATCGTCATTGTCTGCGTCATGATTGTCATCATCATCGTCATCTTCTTCATCACTATTCCTTAACTCTGAGTAGTTCAAACCTTTTGAAAGAAGACAGAACAAGAATAAATCATTTACATAACTAGAACTTCACGAGTTGGATGTGTCGCCTGATGGTAATGGGTTAACCAAGACATTGGCCAATTTCAATAAGTCCAAAATAAGGTCAAGGTCAAGGTCATGTGCATGGAAAGGTGTTGTCCAGATACACATGCGTACCAAATATGAAAGCAATATATGACGGGACACAGTAGGTATGAGCCTTTTTCGAATGGCGGTCCAAGATTTCGAAACCTGAACGCTGACCTCAAGTTCAAGGTCAAGGTCACAGGGGTCAAAAAATTGTATGCGCATGGAAAGATACACATGCATACCAAATATGAAAGCAATATCTGAAGGGAAACAGTAGTTCTGAGCCTTTTTTGAATTGCGGTCGCAGATTTTGAAACCTGAACGCTGACCTCAAGTTCAAGGTAATAGGGTATGCGCATGGAAAGGTGTTGTCCAGATACACATGCATACCAAAAATGAAAGCAATATCTGAAGGGACTCAGAAGTTATGAGCCTTTTTCGAAAAGAGTGACGCCACAGCCGACGCCGCAGACACCGCCGACACCGCAGACGAAGTAACACCTATATGTCCCCTGACCATAGTCAGGCGATACAAAAATGACGTTTGTCAGATTTGTATACATTTTACATGTATAAGCAGATAAATGCAAGAATTTTATACATACTTATAATGTGTTTGTTTGTGTGGGTTTTCTTTTGGTAGATTTTAACAGCATTTAAGTATAATTGCTATATATAAAAATGTAAGAAATTCTTTGTTTGGCCAATTTTTATTACCAGTAAGCACAGGCTAATCAGGGACGACAATTTGCACTTTAAGGGAGTTTTTTTTTGTTTAAAGCAGGTCTCTTCTACAAACAAATCCAGTTCAGGTAGTAAGTGTCGTCCCTAATAAGCCTGTGGGGACTTCACAGTCTTATCTGGCTCCAAACCTTACAAACATGCATAAAGCCCCATTTTCCCAGTGCGAGACTTATATACAAATGCCAGAAAACTATAACCTTCTTGGCACCACTACTACAAAAAAACTAAAAAAACTACTGAAATCATAGCCTTACATTTCATGGCTGCTGCCCTCTTTGCATTTCTGCCCAGAACGACTGGCCTCCCCTCCGCACCATCAAAGTCCATCTCTTCATCTTCGCTTGGTTCATCAGCATCATCACTCTGAAAAACATCATGCATTAATAAGCTCAGCCTTGCTCTGGAAAACAGGGTTGAATGTATGTGTTCAAAGTGTCGTCCCATATTAGCCTTTGCAGTCCACACAGGCTCATCAGGGATGATGCTTTTCGCCTAAACTGGATTTTTGCCTAGCAGAGACTTCCTTTGATATAAAAAAATACAACAAGAGTTCCGCGGTCGGAGATGACCGCATTGAAGCCGGATTTTTTATTTAAATGACAGGAAAGTACCTTTCGTGTTTTTGTCAATGCAATACTTAAATTACTGAAATATTGTTCAAAGGTCAAAATGAAATGTAAGTACTTTTCAAGGCATGAGCAAACCTTGTGTTATGTTTTGAATGCATGCATATACATGAACAACAATAACATTTAAGGTCACAAATATGAACTTGAATTGACAATTAGGAAAGTTTGATCTCAATTTTTTTATTAGCAAATTAGTAACATATTGTTTGAAGTTTCCATCAATTTCATTATCAAATGTAAGAAAATAAACTTAGATGAAATAATACTATTTATTGTTTTGCTTTCACATACCTACACAGAAATCCAGACAGCCTTATGATCACTCCAAAAGGTTTCTATCACACCAGTTCTAGCAGATAGATTGGACACATAAATATGATCCAAGCTTGAATGATAGTCTGTGGTTTCACTTGGCGGGGTAGCCTTCAGTCCACTCAAAGACATGAACTTCTGAAGTTTTACAAGGTCAGAGCTTGGTTTTC
>VMBQ01007728.1:0-29667 GCA_007657795.1 Dreissena rostriformis | reverse complement strand
ATTCAAGGTCACAGTGACCTTGACCTTCAAATGAATGACCTTGAAATGTCCAGTGGTTACTTACTAGTTCTGGCCAACCTTCATGTCAAGTTTCAAGACTCTAGGTCCAAGCATACCAAAGTTATAACAACTTTAACATTTTTATATTGAAGGTCACAGTGACCTTCACCTTCAAATGAATGACCTTGAAATGACCAGTGGTCATCTGTTAATCCTGGCCAACCTTCATGTCAAGTTTGAAGACTCTAGGTCCAAGCATACCAAAGTTATACCATGAAATAAGAACTTTAACATTTTTACATTCAAGGTCACAGTGACCTTGACCTTCAAATGAATGACCTTGAAATGACCAGTGGTTACTAACTAGTTATGGCCAACCTTCATGTCAAGTTTCAAGACTCTAGGTCCAAGCATACCAAAGTTATAACAACTTTAACATTTTTTATATTGAAGGTCACAGTGACCTTGACCTTCAAATGAATGACCTTGAAATGACCAGTGGTCATCTGTTAATCCTGGCCAACCTTCATGTCAAGTTTGAAGACTCTAGGTCCAAGCATACCAAAGTTATACCATGAAATAAGAACTTTAACATTTTCGAGCACGCCGCCACCCCGCCCCCCCGCCCGCCCGACAACATCAATCTATAAGCCGAGATTTTTTCGAAAAAAATCCGGCTAATAAAAGTAAAGTGTCATCGCTGATTAGCCTGTGCAAACTGCATGCATTCAGCCAGGTTTTCCCAGAGCTTGGCTCATATATTATTACATTTCAATAATAAAAATAAAAATAAGTAGTAGAAGTAGTAGTAGTAGCAGTTGTTGATGTAGAAGTAGTAATAATAGTTATAATACAAGTTGTTGTTGTTGTTTAAGTAGTAGTAGAAGTAGTAGTAATTCGTCGTCGTCATCGTTAAAGTAGTATTACTAGTACGGATTATATGTATATCAAATTACGGGTGTAATTAAACTTGAACTTACCAGTCGTGATATTTTAATCAATATAAACTCATAATTGTAAAAAATACTGTATTTTAGAACTTTTTTTTTCATCATTCGTGGTTAACAGTCCCTTTAAAGTGAGAATTGATGCAAAAATGCAAATACAATATGTTACAAAAAGATTACAATGAGTCGTTTAAGTGTAATATAGATGTAAATTCAAAACCTGACCCAGTTTTACCAGATTTCAAATCCATAAACATACATGAAAGGGAACGAACATGAATTAAATTGGTATCAAACTGTGCAGAACTGTAAATTTACTTCAAAGTTCAATGATTTAACTACATGTAGTTTTATTGCTAACGTGAATATTTATGAAAACATTATGAACATTGCTGATTGAAAGTATGAGATGAATAATGGGAAAGTCAATTTTGTTGGCAATTTATAAATATTTCATTTCACTCTCACGTAAAGCAATCTCTATCAATAATGAATTCCAACTAGCGTACTATGTTCTGCATTTAAAACGTTTAACATCAATTTCCCCACCGAATAGGTTTCTCGAAACTGTTGGAAAGCAATTATGAACTAACAGACAAACTAATGTTCCAAAGAGCAGAATTAATGTTAAATGAAATAGCGTGACCAATAAATAATTCATCAGCAATACATAATACATTGCATGTACTTAGTGTTAAAGTAGTTTAAATCGACCACCGTCTTTTTCATCATCATATATTATTACATTTCAGTAATAAAAAAAATAAAAAATCTTGCCTTTGCAAAGTTTTTGTTTACACTTTATTAGTCAGAATATCTTATTGATAGTTGGATGATAATGCAGGTTTACTCATATTTGCTTGCTTGTTGTCCCTGTATATACTGCCAAAAAGGGCAATAGATTACGTTTGTCTTGTTGATGATGTATGCATATCTACTTGGTTCATTTCACCATTTATTAATTTATTTGGCATTGTAAAAATAATATTTTTGAATGATGTATACACGCTTACATATCAAATGTTAAGGGTTTATTCGAAAAAAGGCTCAGGACTTCAAATATTCCACACATAAATGTCAGGACTTCCAAAACTTATCATTGTCTGCACATACACTTTCTAAAATTCTAGATATATTTAGCCGGGTCATGCAAAAATGGGTCTTATACAATATGCGGCCAGAATAGCTCCAGACCTGCATGCGCATTGCACAGTCTGGTCAGGAGCTCTCTTGCTGAAAATCTACACCAATTAATCATCAACATTACCATTGCAATTTGGCCTTTAAGAGGGGTTGCAGGGGTTGTTATTCTCGTGGTAGAAAAAGCTTAAAACAAAAAGTAAAGAAACGCCTTTTAACTTCAACAATCATGATACAATTCAGGGCTTTTTTTCCTTTTTTAGCAAGGGCCTTATATAGGCCCCTTCCCCCAAGATAAAGGCCCCTTCCCCTAAGAGAATTTCTTTAAAATGATGCAATTTTCCCCAAATTTCAAGCTAACTTTGGGAAATTTCTTCCCCTTTTTCAGTTGTGTCAATAATTTGTTTCCCAAAATGGAAGGCCAGGCCCTTTCCCCAAATTAAGAAAAAAAGTAATTAAATCTGAAAAGGAGCTGTTTATGCTTACCATTGCTGACTCTGTTTCCTCACTGTCCGAGTCATCCTCTGCCTCTGAAGACCAGCTATCCGAGATATCACTGGAAAAAGAGCTGTCCGAAGATTCAGTGTCGTCATAATGTATTTTCATTCCACCTTTCTTCCTTTTACGTGCTGGAAATTTACACTTAGTTTGAGTTGCCACATTCTCAACTGGTTTGGATTTTTCCAATGATTTCTTGTTAAATGTTATTGTGCTATCTTGTAGGAAATAGCTCAGGCCAGCTTTGTGAGGTAAAGACTGTGTTAGAGATGGATGATCAAAGACTTTACCCGTGCTCAGAACATAGTATTTACCATCATTCCCTGAAAACAAAGTCAATCCATTCTTTGGGGAACTAATTTTCTCCTTAAGTATGACTTTAATATTTTCTTCCATGGAAGTAACAGCTTGTATTGTACCATCGCCCCCTGCATGCAAAGTCAATCCATTCATCGGGGAACTTATTTTCTCCTTCAGTTTGATGTTAATGTTTTCTTCGATGGAAGTACGAGTTTTAACATGCGCTCGTCTGCATTTCTGTCCACTTTGCAGCGATGCTTTGTTCACATGACTCATTTCTGAATTCTCTTCAGCGTTGGGGATGGCCACTACAGCTGCATGTCCAGGTACAGAAGAGAACATGTTTGCCTTTGAAGCCATCAGTTCAGAGCTAACAGCTGTTGAAGCAATTTGTGGTCCTGGCAAAAAAGTTCCTAATACATTTGGTTGAAAACCTGGTTTTCCAGCACTCTTGCAAACATTTTGAAGTGAAGAAACCAAAGCCGGTTGGCCCTGTATTATACGAGTTGCTGCTTTTGCCACCTGGGAATTCTGTTTGCCTGATTGTGTAACAGAGGAAATATTTCTAAAATCTGTGCTGGTAGTCTTACTTGATAGGTTCTCTTGTGCCACTTTGCATACATAAATTAGCTTTTGCTTCTTAGTTTTCATCTTCATAACATTTGCTTTATCCTGAGCAATCTTGTTTTTAAGTGCCTGCGAAATAGAGATACTAGAACAAGACGATGATGAAATTACTGGTGTTGATCTAGAAGAGGATGATGAAATCCCTGGTGTTGAACTTGAAGACCATGATGAAATCCCTGGTGTTGAACTTGAAGACGATGATGAAATCCCTGGTGTTGAATTTGAAGATGATGATGAAATCCCTGGTGTTGAACTTGAAGACGATGATGAAATCACTGGTGTTGAACTGCTTGCAGAAGTTTCAAGTTTGTAAACAAACTGCTTACCTGACAAAGATGGCAGAAAGAGCAGTCTAGTAGCAGTATTTGGAACCTCTTTTGTTTCCTCAACGACATGCTGCGATGCAGATATTTCAGGGAACGTTGAGCAAGGTGCGGCACCTGCTGATAAGCCTAGTATATTTGACATGGTTGTCATTTGTAACAAATCTCTTAAGGCTTCTTTTGTCTGAACACTGCATTTTTCAATGGACTTTAAATCTGGGACTGAGACCTCTTGCTGGCTGGTCGACTTTGACTTGTGTGTCATTCTAGCATGATTTGTATCACGGGTGAATTCTTCTGTAAAGTTGATATTTTTTTGTTGAAAGTGGATTTTACTAGGGTCATGAGCTCTTTGATCAGCCTTACCTTCGACACTACAGTTTTTAACAGCAAGCTTTTGGATTGGTATTTCATTAAAACAACCAGTACCTTTCAAAGCAGCTTCATCACTCTCGTTTGCTTTTGCAGAATTACTTTTGTATAGATCTTTCATTTCTGGGATGTCACTCTCTCCTTTCAATTCTTCATCATTTCTAATAGTCTGGATGGTAGATTCATCACTGTCTGTATCCGAATCATCACTTACTTTTTCAATCTTTATGCGTTCACCATCGACAACAATGAACTCCACATCTTTTCCTGTATTTTCATCATTTGAATGATAAATAGATGTATCAAGATTCTCAGAATCATGACTCTTTCTAAACTTGCCAGCCTTAACCTTGGAACTGTTCAACTCATGACTATCATACTTTGCAATGTGTGGTTCGACTGTTTTAGAAGCTAAGGATTTAAGAGCCAATTTAGCAATATTTTTTGTACTGCTTTCCAAACGTTTATTTGATTTAGCCTCATTGTCACTTATAATTCTAGATGGCATGTAACCCCTGCTACCCACTTGTTTCCTCAAACGTTTCAAAAACTGAGGCAGATTGTACATAAATACAACATTGTCTAAAGTATTCAATCTAGAGATTGGATCCGACTTAATTTCTACAGGGACACCTCTGTCCATTTGTTCAGCACAAGAGCCTGTTCTGGCTTCTGAACTACTTTTCATCACCACACCAGCCTGAATGTCACCTTCAGTTTTAAGAGCACTGCTGAGATTGCTTTCATATTTATCTGGCACTTCGTCATAGGCAGGCATTTCTAGTTTTTGGTTAACAGTTGCCAGTGGCCTTGCAGCAATAACCGAGACTTTATCACCTTCACCTGGGCTACACTTTGTCTCAGCATCTGACCAACTTGTGGTGCACACATCCGATATCACAAGACCAAGGGACCCATCTGAAGAGTTTGGCATATTGCTCAAGATGGGAAAGGAGGTCCCCATATTGCTTAAGATGGGAATAGAGGTCCCCATATTGCTTAAGATGGGAATAGAGGTCCCCATATTGATATTGATGGGAATAGAGTTCCGCATATTGCTATATATAGGAATAGAGTTCCCAATATTGCTAAAGATTGGAATGGAGTTTCCCATATTGCTATTGATGGGAATAGAGTTCTGCATATTGCTAAAAATGGGAAAAGAGTTCCCCATATTGCTTAAGATCGGAATAGCGTTCCCCATATTGCTATAGCTAGGAATAGAGTTCCGCATATTGCTATAGATGGGAATAGAGTTCTGCATATTGCTTAAGATTGGAATGGAGTTTCCCATATTGCTATAGATGGGAATAGAGTTCTGCATATTGCTTAAGATGGGAATAGAATTCCCCATATTTTTACAGATGGGAATAGAGTTTCGCATATTGCTATTCATGGGAATAGGCTGATTATTTGTTGAACTTGTTGTAGACACAATCTTGCTCCCATCTTTAAAAGTTGTGGATATTGTATCACACTTGCACACCATGGACGCTGCAAGTTTCTCTGAAGTTTTTACCGACGGGAATAAGACCGTATGAGTTTCATCATTTCTGGTTACTTTGCAGAACGCACATTTCGATTTCTTTCTTTTGATGGCACTTGGCCCGATACCGATGTAAGGGTACTTCTTGTGATTGTCCGTGACAATTTTAACAGCACATGGATAGCAAGCATCAACCGTGGTACAGTCCTGAAAGCAGTTTCTCACTTTAACTTTGAAACATGCACCACAGAACTCAGGTTTACCGTCATCAGGTGCAACACTGTTTTTTTTATTTGAACCAGCACTGTCGGTGTCAACTTTTAAGTATTCATTATCACTTTTATCTATCTTAGTGTCAGATTTTAATTGTTCGTTATCGCTTTTATCTATCTTGTCAGTGTTAGCTTGTAACTGATCATTATCACTTTTGTCTATCTTGTCAGTGTCAGCTTTTGCCTGTTCATTGTCACCTTTATCTATATTGTCAGTGTCAGCTTTTAACTGTTCATTGTCACTTTTATCTATCTTGTCAGTATCAGCTTTTAACTGTTCATTATCACTTTTGTCTATCTTGTCAGTGCCAACTTCAAACTGTTCATTATCACCTTTATTTTTCTTGTCTGTGTCAGTTTTTAACAGTTCATTATTGCTTTTATCTATCTTGTCTCTTTTCCCTGACTGTTCATTATTGCTTTTATCTATCTTGTCTCTTTTCCCTGACTTTTCATTATTGCTTTTATCTATCTTGTCTCTTTTCCCTGACAGTTCATTATTGCTTTTATCTATCTTGTCTCTTTTCCCTGACTGTTCATTATTGCTTTTATCTATCTTGTCTCTTTTCCCTGACTTTTCATTATTGCTTTTATCTATCTTGTCTCTTTTCCCTGACTTTTCATTATTGCTTTTATCTATATTGTCTCTTTTCTCTGACTGTTCATTCTTTCTTTTATCTACCTTGTCTCTTTTCCCTGACTGTTCATTATTGCTTTTATCTATCTTGTCTCTTTTCCCTGACTGTTCATTATTGCTTTTATCTATCTTGTCTCTTTTCCCTGACTGTTCATTACTGCTTTTATCTGTCTGGTTTGTTTTTCCTGCAGAGCATCTTGTGTTTTTGTCCGTATGAACATCAGTTATGGCCATGCTTACTTTGTTAACTGTTCTATCATCGTCTATGGTAATTTCTGAAGTCAACTCTTTGACTGATTTGTCTGCAGCAAAATTAACTTCATCTTTACCTTTATTGATGTCCTCAAGCATTTTAACAACTGAACCTCTAGCACTTTCATCTGTCACTGAATGTTTAGTAGGTAAACATGAATTTAAATCCTGATTTGTTCCCATTTTTACTTCCTCATCTTTGTTGGCAATAGTACTTTGTGCACACACTTTAACATCCACATCTAATACAGGTTTACCACAATAATTGTGATCACTCAGTTTGCTTAAATCCATTGGCACTGGCTTCATAGCCTTAAAACCAGGTTTGAGATCCTTTGAAATATCATCACATTTCAGTCTAGCTGACTTGGTTATGCATGCATCTGGCTTTATTTCCTTTATATCAGTACTTTTTGCTTTCTCTGCTGATCGATTTGAACCACATACATTTACACGGCTCATTTTTTTACGATGATGCTCATGATTGGTGTCCAATTTTTTCAGATGCACCCTGCAGTGTTTCAGGCCATAAAGTTCCTCATCCTCTAGTATCTGATGTTTGTCACGAGGAGGAGGGGCTTTGAAGAAGCAAGGAGAGCACATTGGCTGAAACCGTAAGCCAGCCACTGAAAAGAGAGGAGAAAATGTATGTTACAACTTGATGTATTTAACAAATAATGAATGAAATAAGAACAAGCTTGATAATGATGCACTGGTAAATTTTTACTTTGGCTTTCTTGGATTCTTTGTTTCATATTAATGGCTGGTTTATATGAGCCTCATTATGGGGAAACTGGGCTTCATGCACAACCCATGCGAAAGACGTCGGATCTCAGACAAATTCGATAAAATATGCTGAGGTCCAGTATTATTCCCAACACTTGTGGACCTCATGTCTGACTAAAAAAATAAAAGTATAAATTTTTATTTTGGTTAAAAATGAACACAAAACTAGGAATATGTAAAGAAAATACAGACTGTTTTATGTTTATTTTACTACAATAGATTATTTAATTTTAAAATAAAACGGTGATCGTCACATGATTTCCCCCCTCTGAGAGTACTTGTGTTTATATTGCTGTTTAAAGTTTCTTGTATTGTATAAAAAACAAGAGGGCCACTGGCTGTAAGGCGCTCACCTGAGACCCAAAGGAACTAGACTATTCTGAAAAAGTGTGAGCTGATTCATGAAGACTGGACCAAAAAAGTGACTTCTAGAGTATAAACGTATTAACATGTTTTTTAATTTGACCTAGTGACCTAGTTTTTGAGCTCACAAGACCAAGTTTCAATCTCAGCAAAACTTTCATTGGGACAAATGTTCTGATCAATTTTCATGAACAGTGGCCAATAAATGTGGCTAATATAACGTCAACAAGTTCCCCACCCCCCCCCGGCGACCATGTTTTTCACAAACCATATGAATTTTCGAAAATCAACCGAGCTATCATTAGAACAAATGTTCTTACCAAGTTTCATACAGATTGGACAATAAATGTGACTTCTAGAGTGTTAACAAGGTTTTACTTTAGCCATATAAGGAAACATACCCCGCCCCCAGGCGGCCATGTTTTTCAACGGATGGGAAACATTTTTTAAATGAGACCAGACATCATAAGAACAAATGTTCTGACCAAGTATCATGAAGACTGGACTAAACATATGACTTCTGAAGTGTTTTACTATAGCCATATAAGGGAAAAATGCCCTACCCCCAGGCGGCCATGTTTTTAACAGACCGAAACCATTTTCAAAACTTATCAAAGATATCATTACAAGTAATTTTCTGACTAAGTTTCATGAAGATTGGACAATAAATGTGACTTCTAGAGTGTTAACATTAGGTTTTACTATAGCCATATAAGGAAAACTGCCCCGCCCCCCTGGCAGCCATGTTTTTCAACCAACCAGAACCATTTTCGAACTCGTCCAAGATATAATTGGAACAATGTTCTGACCAAGTCTCATGAAGATTGAAAATAAATGTGGCTTCTAGAGTGTTTAAACAAGGTAAATGTTGACAACGCACGACGGACAAAAGGGGATCGCAAAAGCTCACCATGAGCACCTTAAGCTCAGGTGAGCTAAAAAGGAGATATTACATCACTACAGTGTTCCAATGGTTTGTATATCACCTGTTGTTTCATACTTGTGATACATAAATAAGGAATTTACCATCACCACAGTGTTCCGTTGGGTTTAATCGCACAAGTTGATTGTGCGACACAGTATTTCACCAACACTGCAACTTATGCATTAAACAAGATTTAAAAAAAGTAGAACTATGTGAACATATAATTATGTACTATTTGACATACTTTTGACTTGTACATTATTGACGTTATTCAATAGAATTTTTATAGTCATTGAATACAGAAGATTGTTTTAAGTGTGAAATATGGGAGTTCAATCTTTTTTATTTTAAACAACAAACAAACAAAACAGTACATTGTATTCGAATCAGAGCATCTATAGGTATAAAATAAGGAAATAATAACAAGAGGGCCATGATGAGCGTAAAGCGCTCATCTGTGTTCACCTCCTTATGAAGACTTGACCTCGCTGACCTTGTTTTTTTTACAAAAATTGACGACCAATATTCAAACATGGCATTAATAATAATCAAATTATTCATTCTGACCATGTTTTATCATGATTGAGTCAAAAATGTGGCTACCAAAGCTGTTATAAGTTTTTTCAAAGCTTTGACATCTGATGACCTTAACTTGGACCCACATGACCCAGATTATGACCTGGTCTAGATATTATTGTAATAGCTTTTTTTAAATATATTTCATAAAGATTGAGTTGTAAATGTGGCCTCTTGAGTGGTTAAAAGATTTTACTAAGATTTGACCTGGTCACTTAGTTTTTGGACACACCTGACCCATATTTGACCTCAGCCTAGGTATTGTCTAGATAAACATTCTAACCCATTTTCAGCATGATTGGATAAAAAGTGTTGCCTCTAGAGTGGTAACTAAGTAAAAGTTTATGACGCACACCATGATGCACTTCACAACGCATATAGCACATCCCCGGACATAGGGTGATTGAAATAGTTCACCTTGAGCACTTCCTGCAATGGTGAGCTAAGAAGGGGGCATAATTCTGCTAAATTGCAGGTCAGAAATATGGAACTTGTCATGTCACTTCACACAGTGACCTAGAAAATATGTGTGAAATTTCTTGAAGTTTCTTGAATACTTGTAGTAGAAACAGTGAAAGTAGAAATAAGTAGTTTCACAGTAATCTTAACTTGAGCATTACACAGATGCTGACAATGAAGCCGACATGAAGGAGAGCAGTAGAGCTCAAACTATTTGGTGAATAGTCAAACTATAAACGGTACTTTTTATACCTTTTTTCTGCCAGCTATCGCAAAATCGAAGCAGGCTTTATAAAACAAATGCGGCCCGCCCTGAGAAATAAAACATTATTGTTTTTGCCTAGATATTGGCAATGGTGACCTAATAGAAGTTTATCTGGCAAGGTTTAAACAAGTTGAGCATTAGCAGAAACAAAACACTTGACAAGATAATGCCCCATTTGATAAATCACACTCAATATGTAAGCTAGCTTATCTGCTAATCAAGACACCCAACCACACACAGTGTTTTATCTGTGAAAAATGGCACATAAATCAGACAGATACTTCATTTTAATCTTGTGTCATCTTTGGAAAAGCTGTGAATGGGCACGTAGACCCTTAGATTTATATAGGGCTTGGTTCTGCAATCTTGGTTGGTTTATACTTGTTCTATTGTTTACTCTGAATCATTTTGATAATAACAGGAGAATTCACTTGCCTACAACTATGATGACTTTGCATTTGTATTTTTAGATTGAATATTCACCAAATAGTTCAAGCTTAATTACTCACCCATTTGTATGCTTTGGAGTAATATATGTTCTGGTGATGTTTGCATCCAACATGTAAATATTTCTATTAAAGCGTCATAATGTAAGATTTCTCAATTTGAATCTGATTGTTATGTACAAACTATTGCCAGTATCTCGTGTAACCTTTGAACTGATTTCATGCAAAACATGTTTGTGATGGTTACTACATAAACTCAATACTTCAATATTATTTTAGTTCCGAACAAATAAACAAGCACTTTTATAAGTACAACATTAAACAAATATTAAATTGATTTGTTCTGTTACATGGGTTTGATTAATTGTTAATTTTTCATAAAATCAGCAATAACATATCACAATATGATTAAGGTTCAAAGAAAAGTGCCAACCTGTCATAAATTTGCTGAGATTTTATGCCCAAAAAGATTGCGGCCAAGTTTGATGATAATGCCCTCATTCAAACTTTTTGAGTAAGAGAGCAGACAAGGTTAATCTAGCAAAATTAAGATAATTCAATGGTCATGAATCATAAGTGCTTCAGGGGATGTGTCAGATTATCAAACTTGGAGGGGCTTAAATGTCCTCAAACATTGTCGCCCAGTTTTATGCCGATACCTTTAAAGTGAGACTGTACGATTTTCATATGTGTTAAATTGTAATATATTAATTAAAATGTGTTACAATAACACAAAATAGGCAAGAAAAATTATACATTGATGACGAATTTCATAAAATGCAGCAAAGACAAGTTAGCACTCAGTCTGGTTAAAGCCGATGCCGATACTTTTACTCATATTTGCTAGGAAACAAAATTGTGTCTCTGTGTATCTAAATTTAGATTCAGATTGTACATGCATAATATATATGCTGGCGAATTCGGCTGTACAGCCTTTTTCAAATTCAGAATTAAATATCTGGCTTATTTCGCATTTTTCGACACATCTTCTTAACTTTTATTATTTTAATCTATATTGAAATATATGTATTATTAGTTTTTTACACATTTTATAGAAATTCATAAATATTTGACAAGATTGTACAGTCTCACTTTAAAATAAGTTTCACTTAAGTAGGACAAGTTTAATTTTACTATTTGTTTTTTTAACGCAAGGGCCATATGTCAGAATTGCTCCAAGCAATCTGGCTGTTTTTCCAACTTGGCAAAGATATAATGCTAACATTCTTTGTCACCAAGTTTGTTTAGGATACGATTGAAACTATTTAAGTTAGAGAGCAGACAAGGCTTTGACAAATATTTTATAATTTAAGGGCCATAATTAAGAAGTACTTCAGGCAATTTGGCTGATGGTCATATTTGACCCACAATCATAATAAACAAGTTTCATGAACATCCGATTCAAACGTTTTGAAACAGACGGCAAAACATTGATTCTGCAAATAAATTTACAATTCAAGGGCCATTATTTAAAATTGCTTAAAGTGATCTATATGTATTTAATCTGGCTATTAATCAAACTTGGCCCATTTGTCATGTCCACGAATATTGTTATCAAGTTTGATGATGATTTGATTTGAACTTTTCAAGTCGACAAAGTAAATGGTGACATTATTATGATTCAAGGGCCATAATTCAGAAGTTGTCAAGATGATCTGGCTTATACAGCGTTTTTCCTCACCACTTTGGGAATGGTACCGGTACCGGTCAAATTGGGAAAATAATCAACGTTTTCTTCCAAATTGGAAAATTTATTAATTATTCTGAAAACTTTTTAAAACATGTACAAATAATAATTTGCATATTGACATCAAAGTGGTGCGTGATTTCCTGCTAAATCATGTTTCTATAACCACTTATCAATGAGTTTATTCAACTAAACACTCTTTTTAACTGAAAACATGCTTGAGAGTATGAACTGTCTAAATCTGGAATCTGAGCCTGAGGTTCCGTAGGATAACCTGCTTCTGATTGAACCAGGTTTGCCTCAGTAGACTTGACCATTGATGAAATGATGCTATAATAAACATCTGACAACTATGCACTGGACTCAATAGTTGATTCATATTCCCCAATTTTAAAAGTCAGAATTTTATAAATGCGCCAGACTGGTGATAATCATTACCAGTAATTTGTTTGGCTATTTTCATTGTACAGCGAAATTTGTAACGCAAAGTTCAAATATTTATGCTAAGAATTCAAAAAAAGTAGGGCAGTATCGGATAACGAAAAGAACCATATGCTTAAGTAAACAGATGTATATCAGGGGAAAATGAAACAATATGAAACTTCACTCAATAAAGCCATTTAGGTTTCTTATGTTTCTTTGTATGAAACATTACAAAGTTGCCCATGATAAAAGAAGTAATACATGTTTAGGTTTCCACTGGAATTAAATGACCGAAATAGANTCAGGATGAACTGAGACAACTTCAAGACACCATACAGGAAATAACTGATAAAAGCAGGCAGGAACTATCCTTTATAGCCACCATGAAATGCAAGGAGAAAATACAACAGTCTAAAACGATTTTGAAGAAAAACTCTGTTCAGGATAGATTGTATATAACATTCCAGCCTAACAATGAAATTTTACAGTACTTGTCCAAACTGTCAGGTCTTGGGAGGATTGAACACAGTACCCAAACATTGATGGTACAAGATAATCCAAACAAGGTAATCACTGTGCAGGGGAAGTCTTCACAAAATGTGAAAATATCAAGTGATTCAGAGGAATGCAGTATCTCAGCCATCCTTGTTCTCCCAGACAGACAGGTCCTAATTGCAGACTGGAAAAATAAGAAAATCAAGCTTCTTGACCAGCAGTACCAGGTTGTGAGTCACTGGAGTGGGACTGCCTTTCCACAAGACCTGTGTAAAATCACATCCAGTGAGGTGGCTGTGACTGTGAATAATAATAACACACATGAGGTCCAGTTCATCACAGTCAACAACAGGCAGCTGGTGTCAGGAAGGAAGCTCCAGTTACAACATAGATGTGTAGGTATTGCCTGCCACCAGGGAGACCTGTATATAACTTCTTTTACTGCCTTGTACAAGTACACACTGAATGGGGAACTTGTCAGCAAGATGTATGAGGATACATCAAGCAGATATACAGGTAAGAATCATAGGTAATTAATCATAATAAGATTAAGGATTTGTTTAATAAATACATTTAAAATGTACCATCAGTTTGTTATTTCAACCGCAGTTAAGACAACAAATCATGTTTCGGATTGCTGGTTAAGACAATTTCCCAGAAGTCCATGTCTTAAAATACTGTGAATTCATTTAATTTAGTTTACATTGAATTTTCATGGATTGGTAAAATCGGCATATTTATTGGTTCTTAAATGTGTTTGTTGTTTTTTTTTATAATGTCTGATATAAGACTTTGGACCTAAAATTTAAATAAAACATTTGATTTTGTGGTTGAATGGACACCACAAAAATCTGCAAAAAATAACGTCTTTTGAATTATATTGGTTTCATTGAAGACACATCGTGCTGTTCAAAAACTGTGTGTAACCTGTTTTTTGTTGTTTTTGGTATATTTTGAATTTTCAGAGAATGAGTATGAATTTATAATTTCAGCAACTAACTTTTGTAACTGTAATTATATTGACTGTATTTGAGCCATGTAATTGGAAAACTGGGCTTAATGCATGTGCGTCAAATGTCATCTCAGATTAGCCAGCATAAGGGACAACTCTTTCTGCCTAGACTGGATTTTCATTTAGAGACTTCCTTTAATTTTTTTTTTTATAAAAGCAGAAAGTGTAGTACCATATGAGGCTGTGCAGACTGGGACATTTCATGCACATGCATTAAGCCCAGTTTTCCCAGAGCCCGGTACAAATGTTTTTGATCAGACAGACATGTCCCCTGTATTCCAGTTGACCAATATACCTATAATCAACGATGTTCCTGTGTGTTTCAGTGAAAGCCCTGTACCCGTACGCTGCCCAGCACGTGGACGACCTGACATTCCCCAAAGACGCTGTGATAAACGTGATCAAGAAGGACGACCCTGACAGGTGGCAGGGAGAGTACGGGGGCAGTACTGGAATCTTCCCTTCTAACTACGTACAGGCCACCACCCCCTCCTGTAAGTAGGCAACTTGATTGATATAAATGAGCCACATCATGCGATACTGGGTGTTAGGAATCAAACCTGTGATCCACTGATTTGTAGTCAAGCGTTCTAACATCTGAGTTAGCAGGCCCCAAATTATTAATGTACAGGCCACCACCCATAGTTGAACTCCTGTGATTAAGCAACTTGATTGGCAACTTGATTGATATAAATGAGCTGCATCATGCGATATTGGGTCTTAGGAATCAAACCTGTGATCAGGCAACTTGATATTAATGAGCCACATCATGCGATATTGGGTCTAAGGAATCAAACCTGTGATCCACTGATTTGTAGTCAAGCGCTCTACCAACTGTTAGCAGGTCCAAAATTAGTTGAGTATAATTTGACCCTTATCATGCAAAAATGGTTCTTACGCCATATGCAGCCAATGAGGCTCCAGACCATCTTGCACAATCGCGCAATCTGGTCAGGGGCTTTGCTGTCTGCCAAAAGGTCATTCAAGGTTTCGTGGTTTCATTAGCGAGGAGCAGGAGCTATCCAGACTGTGGGGACACGCAGGCTGGTCTAAAGCTACGCTTGCCGCATATGGCATAATACACATTTTTGCATATATAGATGTGGCAATTTAAATAAAACATTTGATTTTGTGGTTGAATGGACACCACACAAATCTGCAAAAATAATGTCTGTTGAATTATATTGGTTTCATAGAAGACACATCATGCTTTTCAAAAACTGTTTGTTACCTGTTTTTTGTTGTTTTTGGTATATTTTTAATTTTCAGAGAATGAGTATGAATTTATAATTTCAGCAACTAACTTTTATAACTGATGAAGAAACTGGATACAATTTCAATTCTAGTAATTTTGAAATGATGGTCATGTTAAATATGTTAAGTTGTGTCAATTACATTATAACCATGTGAACATGTATGGGTAATATATTATTACTATATGGAGTTACACCACCTGATTTATTGCTGTGCACATTGAAGCGTTATTATTTCTTTCTACGTTGTTTGAGAAGACTTCAATTACTCAAACAGTAGTCACATACAAATATGTCAAACATTGAGAGAACACAATACACTGGAACAGAACTTCATTCCAATCATAAATGTATATTATTATTGGATTTTATACAGAAATTAATAATTTGCTGTATCAAGTATTTAACAACACATTATTATCCCCACGCTTTTTGAAAAGCGTGGGGATATTGTGGTTATCTCCGCCGTCCATCCGTCCGTCCTGGCCACTATCTTCTCCTACACTATAAGCACTAGAACCTTGAAACTTACACACATGGTAGCTATGAGCATATTTGCGACCCTGCACTATTTGGAATTTTTATCTGACCCCTGGGTCAAAAGTTATGGGGCTTGGGGTGGGGCCGGGTCAGAGATTTTCACTCATTTTTTTTATGTTATTTTACATTAAATTCTTCATTTCTACACCGATTTACTACAAATTGATACTGAACATTTCTTATGACAATACGGTCACTCTCAACTATGCATGGCCCCATTACCAACCCTGGGGCGCCCTGCCCACATTGACCACGCCCACCCAAAAATGGCCATAAATGATCTTGTCCGGGCCATAACTATGTCATTCATTGTGGGATTTTAAAATCATTTGGCACATTTGTTCCCCATCATTGGACAGTGTGTCACGCGAAATAATTACGTTGATACCTCCAAGGTTAAGGTCACACTTGGAGTCAAAAGTCAAATATGGCCATAAATGAGCTTGTCTGCGTCATAACAATGTCATTCATTGTCATATATTTATGCCCTCGGAAGGGTGGCATATAGCATTTGAACTGTCTGTCCGTCCATCTGTCTGTCCGTCCGTCCGAAAACTTTAACATTGGCCATAACTTTTGCAATATTGAAGAAAGCAACTTGATATTTGGCATGCATGTGTATCTCATGGAGCTGCACATTTTGTGAAAGCTATCTTTGGTGAAAGCTATCTTTGGTGAAAGGTCAAGGTCATCCTTCAAGATCAAAGTTAAAAAAACAAAGAAAAGGGAAGTAACAAGCTTTATAGGGAGATAATTTCTATTTATCATTTGGTAGGTACAGATCATTTTCACAAGGGAAGTAATATAAAATTATTTCCCTTGTGAAAATGATCTGTACCTGCCACATGATATAATCCAAAGTGATATAATGATTTCTTTTTATATCAAAGAGGCGGATAAGGATTTGAAAATATGCATGACTTTGAAATTTAACTGGATGACATTAATACCAACATGCGGCGTGGGGATACGCGTCGGCCGAGGCCGTGCCATTTCTAGTTAATACTGTTTTAATGAGATTTGTTATTAACTTCTCTGCATATAATTCAATAACTTGATGTAACTCTGTTTTGCAGTATGTAGCTGTGTAGCTGTGAGTCCCACAGGGGACAAGTTGTACATCATTAACTACTCCCATGACAAGCTCCTCACCCTGGCCAGGGATGGTTCAGTCCTGGCTACTTTTACTGACCCTGCACTACTGAGCCCAGAAGGTGTACATGTGACACCTGAAAGCCAGGTGCTGGTATGTGGAGGCAAGTCCCACACTATCCTACAGGTGGATAGTGAGGGCAGAAGGAAGCTGGCCACTCTTGCTACAAAGAAAGATGGAGTGGTGGACCCATACTCAGTCTGCTACAACAGACACACTGCCTCCGTGATTGTGGGACTTGCGAACAGCAGCATCCTGGTGTTCAAAGTAAAAAAGTGCAATTGTACATCATGTTTCTTGATGTATGATTCAGATGATTTAAATTGCCATGGGATTGTGTTGTTGCGTGCTAGAAAATTGTGTTTTAATACTAAAACATTGTAAGTGTTTTTTCAGTAGCATTTATTTTGAAAACAAATAATGTCATAAGAATACTATAAGTTTCTGTGAACATTAGAGCTGCTTTAAAGTGTATAATATAGTTACATCTATAACAATAGTTTTTATATTTCTCTTCTGTTATTTACATAACATAAACATTACACTGTAACTATACATAAAGGCTCTAATTTCTTTAATATTTATAACAAATGTATTGAAGATAACTTTATTTTTTTTAACTTTGATTTTGAAGTATGGTACATGATAGTTTTTTTTCTGCACTTATAACATGTTTAGTTTAATATTGCATTCTGTTCACTTGTATATATTATGGCATATTTCTGTTCCTTACTGTTTCCTACCTTGATATACTTTTGAAAACTCATTCAAATTGTTTTTATAATTTACCTTCCAAACTAATGAGTTTATACTTAAGCGGTCTTTCCAGCAGTGCAATCGTGCAATGTCTTTGAATGCAATACATTCTACAGTGGGTTTTTTTCATTCAAAATCGGGGCAAAAAGGAAACAAGAGTTCTGCAACATATGCCCCCCCCCCCTGAACAGGGCCTTGACACAGGATTTTTTGCAACAAAACTGACCTTAAGATTAATCTTATGTATTATGTACAGTATATACATGTAAGGCCCATCACTCAATCCTTTGATGACATATCAAACGAAAACTAATATAACACCTTATGTCGCAATTACCTTGACTTTTGACCTAGTGACCCCAATTTCAAAAAGGGGTGATCTACTGCCCAAGGCCAATGAACATATGAAGTATAAAGCCATTCGGTCAATTCGTTATTGAGCAGAAACAATTTTCACACTTATTGTGACACTGACCTTGACCTATGACCTAGTGACCCCAATTTAAATAGGGGTCATCTTCTGCCCAATGCCAATGCACATGTGAAGTATCAAGTCAATCAGTCAATTCGTTGACGAGTTATTGATCCAAAACGAGTTTCACACTTATTATGACAGTGAATTTCAATAGGGGTCATCTACTGTCCAAGGCCAATGCACATGTGAAGTATCAAGCCAATCAGTCAATCAATCAGTTTACAAGTTATTGATCGGAAACAAACTGGTCTACCGACAGACTGACTGATTGACATCAAGCAAAACAATATACCCCCTATTCTTCAAAGGGGGGCATAAAAATTATATATATTTTTCCCCGATGAGAACTTAAAGCGGGACTGTACGATTTTGTCAAATATTTATGAA
This sequence comes from Dreissena rostriformis, assembly GCA_007657795.1. Classification (NCBI taxonomy): domain Eukaryota; kingdom Metazoa; phylum Mollusca; class Bivalvia; order Myida; family Dreissenidae; genus Dreissena; species Dreissena rostriformis. Next base: position 10,812 of record VMBQ01007728.1, on the reverse strand, counting down.
TTTTTATAAAATGTATTAAAAATTAGTATACATATATTTCAATATAAATTAAAATAAAAGTTAAGAAGAACATGTGTCGAAAAATGCGAAATAAGCCAGATATTTAAATCTGAAAGCTTAAATGACTGGAAGTCAAATAAGCCAGCATATATATAATACATGTACAATGTGAATCTAAATTTAGTTTTAGTGCAGATTCGTTCATACGACACAAAGACACAATTTTGTTTCCTTACAAATACGAGTAAAAGTGTCGGCATCGGCTTTAACCAGCGCTAACTTGTCTTTGCTGCATTTTATGAAATTCGNAAAATTAATTTTTTTTTTTTTTTTTTTTTTTTTTTTTAGGTCTCAATATTTAGTTTCCATTTAGCTCTATAAGGGACTTGTTTACTAATTTTGGCATGTTATGAATTTTGTCATTAAATGCTTTAAATTGATAAAAATAAACATCATAACTAAATAGCTACAATATAAAAACAAGAATAAAAGTAAACAAGAGGGCCAAGATTGCCCTAGATCACTCACCTGTGAAATGAGCTTGCCCAGTGGCATGATTTGAACAATCTTTGTCACATATCAAATATCAAAGCTGCATGCTTTGTGGTTAAAGATAAACAAGGTTTTTCAAGCTTTGACTTGGTGACCTAGATTTTGACCACACATGACCCAAATGTTAAACTTTGCCTAAATATTGCCCTAACAAACTTCCTCCTAAAGTATCATCATTATTGAATCAAACATTATGGGCACTAGAGTGTTTACAAGGTTTTTGTAAGATTTGGACCTCGTGACCAAGATTTTGACCCCACATGACCCAATGTCAAACTTTGCCTAGATATCATCAAGAAAAACATCCTGGTCAAGTATCATCATTATTGGACCAAAACTTATAATGGCCTCTAGTGTTTTTACAAGGTTTTTGAAAGATTAGACCCCATGACCTAGATTTTGTCCCCATATTGCCAAAAGTCAAACTTGACCTAGATATTGTCCAGACAAACATCCTGGTCAAGTTACATCATTATTGAACCAAAACTCCGGCGTATGGAGTGTTTACGATGTTTTTGTAAGATTTGACCTGGTGAGCTATATTTTGACCCCTCATGACCAAACATCAAACTTTGCTTACAAAAATAAATATAATGACCAAGATTCATAAAATCTGAAACAAAATTGTGACCTCTAGAGTGTTCACAAGGATTTTGTATAATATAATGAAAAAATTTACAATCTAAGGGCAATAATTCTGGCATTTATTATGCGATTTTGCTCATTATCAAACTTGACTCAGATCTTGTGGCCATATAGCTTCTCAGCAACTTTGATAAAGAATGCTTGAGAAATGTGAATGCTAGAGTGTTAACCAACCAAATGTGGATGGACAGACGTCGGACAAAGACCGATCCTCAAACCTCACCGGAGCAATCATTTTTTTTCACCGATCTGAGCCATTTCCCAACTTGTCAGAGATATCAATACAACCAATGTCTTGACTCAGTTTCACGATGATTAGGCAAAAAATGTAACTTCTAGAGTGTTCACAAGGTTTCTCTTATATGGTCATATAGGGAAAACTGCCCCACCCCCCTGGGGGCCATGTTTTTTTACCAGTCGGGACTATTTTCAAACTCACGTGAGATACAAATAAAACCAATGTTTCTACCAAGTGTCATGATGATTGGGCAAAAAATGTGACTTCTAGAGTGTTCACAAGCTTTTTATACTATATAAATATAATGAAAATGCGCCCCCACCCCTGGCAGCCATGTTTTTCAACGGACCGGAACCATTTTCAAACTCAACTCTTGTTTCTAGGAAACAAATGTTCTGACCAAATTTCATGAAAATTGGGCCAAAAATGCGACTTCTAGTGTGTTCACATGTTTTCACTATATACATATTTTTATAGAGAAAACTGCCCCGCCTACTGGTGGCCATGTTTTTTCACCAATCTGGACTATTTTCAAACTCGTCCAAGATATCAATAAAACAAATGTTTTGACTAAGTTTCATGATGATTGCGCAAAAAATGTGACTTCTTGACTGTTCACAAGCCTTATTTACAATATAAATATAAGAAAAACTGCCCCATCCCCCTGGCAGCCATGTTTTTTAACGGACTGGAACCATTTTCGAACTTATCTCAGGTATCTAGGAAACAAATGTTCTGACCAAATTTCATGAAGATTGGGCCAAAAATGTGACTTCTAAAGTGTTCACATGTTTTCACTATATACATATAGAGAAAACTGCCCCGCCCCCTGGTGGCCATGTTTTTTCACCTATCTGGATCATTTTCGAACTCGTCCGAGATATGAATAAAAACACTGTTTTGACTAAGTTTTATGATGATTGGGCATGAAATGTGAATTCTACAGTGTTTACAAGGTTTTTCTTCTTTTTGACCTAGTGACCTAGTTTTTGACCCAGCATGACCCAGTTTCGAACTCGATCGAGATATCATTGGGACAAATCTTCTGACCACGTTTCATAAAGATCGGACAAGAAATGTGGCCTCTAGAGTGTTTACAAACCAATGTGGACGAATGGATGGACGGACGGACAGACGACGGACAAAGACCGATCCTAAAAGCTCACCTGAGCAATCAGGTGAGCTAAAAATCACAAAGCTTCCTTCACTTTTTATTAAAAGTTTAACCATATGTTTTCATAGAGCAGGTTTTAATTATGTTGTTATTTTATTGTATCTAGAATTGTTAAACATTGTGAACGTAATAATAATACAAATTAACTATATAAAATGTATTTTCTATTGTTTGGTTAAAGAAAAACAATGTCCGGTAAAATCTGGTTAGGTCCGGTAAATTTTAAGTTATCGGACCTCATGTCTGGTATGATTTTTTTGTCTTTCGAATTGGTTGTTCATGCATGTGCTTAAAGTGTCGTCACAGATTAGTCTGTGAAGTCTGCACAGGCTAATCAGGGACGACACTTTCCGCCTAGAATGTTTTTTTTTTTTTTTTTTTAGAAGACTTCCTTTCAACCAAATATTCCATAAAAGTGGAAAGTGTTGTCCCTGATTAGCCTGTGTGGACTGCCTAGGATAATATGGGATGACACCTTACACACATGCATTGAGCCCAGAATTCCCAAAACCAGGTTTATATTTTCTTAATCTATTATAAAAACAAACGAATGATGGCTTATAAGTTGATCAAACTGCCAGTTCTGATAGCTGAATAACTACTAGCAATACAAAGCTAATTTAATAATTTGGATTTTTCAAAATGTGTAATGACCCTTTAAAAGATATTTAGATATATTAAAGGAACAACAGTTATAGCCAACACAAATCCTTGATGCAGGGGTTTTTTTCCTTCTGAAAGACCTGCCGAATTTCGGCCCTTTGGCCTAGATTTTTTTTTTCCCCTCTGACAGAAATTTTTCCCCCAAAAATGATTTTCCCCTAAAAAAAAAAAAAAAAAAAANATGTTAAAGTGATTATTTAAGACTTTCCTTATTTTCCCCAAAATCCGGCGTTTCGCGTGATTTTCCCCCCCCAAATTCCGGCTTTTCGCTTTTTTTTTCCCCTCAAAAAAGGCCAGGCCCTTTCCCCAAAATCAGATAAAAACCCCTGTGATGACTATTTTTCTATTTCACCAGGCTCAGAGTTTTGTGTAGCCAAATTTGCATTGGAATGGCAAAATGAAAGTCTTCAAAAAGCCAACTGTGTCTGTATTTTATGGCCAAATGTGTCGTGTTCTGAGATAACTGGGCAAAATGCTTGTGCGTAAAGTGTCATCCAAGATTAGCCTGTGCAGTCCGCACAGGCTAATCAGGGACGATACTTTCTGCCTAAATTGGATTTTTGCTAAGAAGAGACATCATTTAAACGAAAAATTCCATAAAAGCGGAAATTGTCGTCCCTGATTAGCCTGTGCAGACTGCACAGGCTAATCTGGGATGACAATTTACGCACAAGCATTTTGCGTAGTTTTCTCAGAACACGCCACAAATAAAGACCAAGATTACTAATATCCCGTGCAATTATACAAGGTTTAGATAAGCATGTTCCATCAGTCAAAAACATTATTTTGTACAACAGTAAACAAATAAATTATTAAAATACAGACAAATGTGAGCTTATATTTCACAGAAATTTAATGTCATTTATGCCTAGTTTTTCGAAAACTGTACATTTTGCATTCAATCTTAATTTGAATTTACCTGTCAATTGGTTGTTATAATTATAAAAAATAGTTTCCGATGTGTGCACATTGCATTACATGATTAACGCATGTACAGTGGGAATTCAAATGTCTAAATTTGAAGTCAACACACAAAAATTCACAATTTCACCATTAATAGTCATTAATGATGTCACGTGCATAGTGTACCTTCGTGTTTAATTCCTACAAATGGCAAACATTTTGTGTTAATGTAATTCTTTAACACACTTATCATCAATATTGGACAGAATTGATTTTTAAAGTATTAAATGTTGTTTGTGTTTATTGTACATAACTGAATGGAGTAAAACATTGCTTTTTTTTCGAAATGCCACAAACTTTAACATCTTATTTCATAAAATGTCCCAATTTTGACCTGCAAAATAATGGCATGTATAAATCGAACCTCATAGGTCAAGTCCAACCCATTTGAAAGACCGTGGGACAAATCTAAATAAATAAAAGTGTTGAAGTTCCAATAATATTTGAGTCTGCACAGGCTTACAAGGACAACACTTTCTGCCTTATGGGGGTATTCCACTACGACCCGATTTCCCACGATTTGTCCCGATTTCCAATATTTTGAGGTCGGGGACATTCGTAGCTCAATCGGCGAAGGTCCGAACTCATTCGTAGCTAGTCGTGGGCCAGTCGTAAGTGACTCCTGCAACTCGTGAGCTCGTGACGTGTTTAAAATTTGGCCAGGACCTGCAAGACTGAATTTAATCGCAGTTGACTCGTAACAGCGTCGTAGTGCGTTCATGGGCGTCGTAATGGAATCGTAGGTAATTCATGACTCAATCGGGAAATCAGTGATCACGTGATCTGTCTAAGAATCAGCTACGACTTTGTCAAGACTCTCACGAGTTCACCCCCATTGAGTTGCGAGCCCGCTAAGATTCTCACGATTAAGTTTCGAAACAGTTACGATTTTCGGAGAATGGGTGTGGTATATAAACAGAGCTTCTCGTTTTTTTCAGTCATTCAGTTGTTAGGGCTTTGTATGAATAACAATTGGTGTTGATGTTCAAGCTCTAGTGCAAACACTACAGCTGCTCTTCGTCGAACTTCCATTTTTGATTTGGCGCCAAAAAAAGGAACGGAGACCTTCTTACACATGTACATGTACACAGAAGAATGTAGGTCACATTGTAAAGAATGATCAATATCAATAGATATTGGCGCCTAATTCATGGGTGCGTTTGATGAGGTCCTAACTTAGTCGTGACCGATCTGCATCGTTCTTAGTACAGTCGCAGTAGATTCTTACACATTGTAGTGAAGTCGCGACCCTATTCGCAAGACTTCAACCAAACCCCACGATTCGTCGTAACTCAATCCTACCAGTGTCGTAACTGAATCGTAGACTTCATGAGTCTTCCCGATTCAATAAATGTAATAAATCGTAGCGAATCCTGGGCTTGATTTCGTACTGGTATAGGGCCATTAACTGGATTTTTGCTGAGGAGAAACTTCCTTTAAACTTAAAATACTATAAAAGCGGACAGCACAGTCTAATCTGTGACGAGTCTTTAAGAACATGCATTTAGACCCGTTACCCAGAGCGAGGCTGATTTCCAAGATTATAGGACCTCCAGTCTGGTTAAAGAAGTTGAGTAATAGGACCTCCAGTCTGGTTAAAGAAGTTGAGTTATAGGACCTCCAGTCTGGTTAAAGAAGTTGAGTCAATTTACTTCCATAACAAAGGGGAAAACAGATTGGAAACTGGAATCTTACAAGCACATTATATTATTGTTTGGATTATTATGTTATAATAATCTCTTAACTATTTAAAAATATGTAGCATTTTTCTATTTGCAAATTCTTAACCCCAAACATATGAATAACTATTAACAAACAGAAGTCAATATTTCTTATGATTACTATTTAATAAAGTCCGGTACATCCTACTGAGCAAAGTCCTGTAAAATCCATAAATGAAAGGGCCTTACATGTACGTCCAGTAATAATCCTCCGTCTTTCACATGGGCTGCGAGGCCATATTTAATGATATTTTAAAATGATTTTTGAAAGAACAAATTTCAACTTATGACTTGAGTATTTACAGTATTTTAGAAAGTGACAACTGGTTATAGACAAAAAAAGTAATTTTCAGCCATCGTGTTTATATGCAGCATTTGACTAAACTCTAAATTTGAAAACGTTGAAGACCTGGAAAGTTCAGACTTCCTTAATTTGCACTTGACTATTATCAAAACAACTCTACAGTCTACCCACATACATTTGTGTGTGCTGCCATTTTCGGTTGCCATAGGGATCGCAGATGACACCAGAGGAGTGGTGTTGCTAGGCACCAACTTGGGGTCCTCATTTTCTAGGGCCACCTCATCACTCTGAAGGGAATCTATCAACGACTCCAAGTCTTCCACGTCACTACAAGGAAGGCAATAAAATGAGTCGCGTTCTGAGAAAACTGGGTTTCTTGAATGTGCTTTAAGTGTCGTGCCAGATATCGCCTGTATGGTATTTTTTGTTTGAAAAAGTATCTTCTTAGCAAAAATCCTGTTTACACGGAAAATGTCATCCCTGATTAGCCTGTGAAGACAACACTGAACGCACATGCATTAAGCCCAGTTTTCCAAGAATGTGGCTCAATAAATGATGGCCTTTTTAAGGTCCAGAATCCCTGGTTCTTATCCAGTGTCTATTCTAGGAAGAGGGATTCCCCTCCTTTTATTGAAATCCCACCCCCCATATTTTGCATGGGAGGGGGCATTTTTTAACATAGACAAAGAAGGAAAAATGTCATACATTTGTGTAATATTAGAATTATCAGTAAAAATTACTTAAATTCCCCCATCTTTTTTAATACAAGAATGGAAACTGCTTATCCTAGCGCAGGCAAGAAAAAACTCTTCTCTTTTTCTTGATATGACTTTGGCTTTTATTATTTCAAATATAATATATGCGTTTATAGGAAAATATGTGTGCAACTCCATTTAAAAGAATACACTGGGATTTGTAAAAGAACTTGAAAACAAGTACAATACATATAAAAAATTATCCATAGCTTCAGATGTGATATGAAAATATTTGGTCAGCATTCCAACATCCTTCAAAAAGATTTGAGAATTTTAGTCAAAACATGCAAAAGGTAGACATAAGCCACTTTGTGAATGTTCATACATGTAGGAGGTTAATAGAATCTTTAGCATTTTTCAAACTCAGACATTAAACATCTAAGATACTATTGACAAGGTATAAATGTTTAATGCAATATACATGTGTCTATTGTCAAATTATATGAGAACATATTCAGTGCATAATCAATAATTTTTGTAATTGATTTACAGCCCCATTTGTGTCTATTAGCAACATAATATGAGCTAATATGAAAACTGGGCTTAATGCATGTTCCAGATTAGCCTGTGCAGTCCACAAAGGCTTATCAGGGATGACACTTTCTGCTTTCATGGCATTTTTTGTTCAGAGGAAGTCTCTTCTTAGCAAATCCAGTTTAGGAGGAAAGTGTAGTCACTGACTGCGCAGGCTAATCTGGGACAACAATTTACGCACATGCATTAAGCCCCATTTTCCCAGATCACGGATCATATGCTTAAAGGCACTCACCTGCAAACTAGAGCCCAGGTTTCCTCCCCTGTGAGTTCATTCAGTAACTGTCTGTAGAGAAGCAGGGAGCCAGACGAGTCCTGAAAAATACTTGAGATTGAAACAGGGCATGAAATACTTAATTGCACCATTTTGGTGTCATGTCAATTATAGTAAAGACCACAAACATCTTATGTGTAATTCATCATGTTTATAGAGATCAAACACTTTACTCCTCAGATACGCATTTTGACCTGTTTGTAGTCCGTTAGAAAATCAAATTAAATAAAGAATTTTTTTAATAGATTCAAGTTTTAAAGGCTTCATTTCAAACTCTAAGATACTGATGAGCAGCGAACAGCATAAAACCAGAACAGCCTGCGAGTTACTCGCAGGCTTTTCTAAGGTTTTTTCCTGGTTGCATATAGCCATTTTCACATTATATCTGAGCGGAAAAGGGGTAATAAGCTCTTTTACTGGAATAAGATCCGAAAGACACCTTCTTGTTTCAGTCAGGAATGGAAGTAAGTGGTAGCCTGTGAGGCCAGGGCAAGTCGATTTTGGCCTGGGCAATTCAATTTCATTTTTTTTTTTAAAGCTTTAAACAATTCAGTGCAATAAAAGTTGAATAACAATATACCACCATGGATCAATAATAGTTAAATAACATTCATTATTTAGGAATAAGAAATGATTCAATTCATGCTCATAACAATACATAATGCATTGAACATGTGTCATGTCAGCAATTTTCTTTAATTATCTATTATTTTATTAAAAGAGTGTTTAATATACACATGATGAGACATGAACATATTTCTGGGCTCGTTATCCTTTAGCTGGGCAATCAAAATACTAAAGATGGTTGCCCGTGCGGGCAACTAATACTAAAAAGTTAGTATCCATCCCTGTCAGTATATGTTAATTAAGACCAGTTAAAATCATAGGGACCCGGCACAGTGTTAGAATTGCATTAAAAAAAAATATAGAAAAAAAATCATATATGATTTATAATATATAGTCTATAATTTTATATTATATATCATATATGATTTTTTTTCTAGAATTTTTTTTTATGCAATCCCAACACTGTGTTGGGTCCCTATGGTTAAAATGAGTCATTTAAGAGCAAAGAGCAACAACCTCCTGTTTAAGACACTCATTTACAACTCCATTCAGAAAAATCAGAGCAATAAATCTAATTTAAATTTTATCAATAATGGTAGCTAGCCCACTGTATTAAGAATGTAAATGAATCCTATTTCCAACTTGAAATAATTGATGTGTTTGTGAAACACTATGTCCCCTTTTGAGCAATTTTGACCCATATATTTGACCTTTGACCTTGAAGGATGACCTTGACCTTTCACCACTTAAAATGTGCAGCTCCATGAGATACACATGCATGCCAAATATCAAGTTGCTATCTTCAATATTGCAAAAGTTATGGCCAATGTTAAAGTTTGTGCAAACCAACAAACAAACAGACAGGGCAAAAACAATATGTCCCCCAGTATAGACTGGGGGATATAAAAATACAAAATGTACATATAGAAAAATACATCAATTCCTAATATTTAACTAAGTTAAATGTAAACTTGTGACTTGTTTCAAAATGTATTATGTCAATTATATGTAAATACAAAGCCCTACCCCCCTTACAGCGTTTAAGTAAACTGTTCATTTGTTTATAGTCACAGCAAAGTTCATTACTTTTTGTAAAATAAGTTTGACATTCAAAGGGAGGATATCAGCTTAAAAGAGGAAAAATCAAACCCCTGATAAGATAAATCTAAATAAGACACAATTGGGAAAGTTTGCGCAGTGAAATCATCAAATTGAGAATTTGGAGAATTTTTAATTTCTTTGTGCTTAATTGCTTTTTTGTCAAATTTTCTGTTTTGGTGCTCATTAGGGCCAAACACTCTTCATTTGAGGCATGTAATTGTTCCATAAACTGAGATCCTGACTAATGCACTTCTAGTACTTCGTTTGACACTGACTCAAGTTGATCATCATCATTGACCAACAGTTTTAGTGGTCTTGAAGCCATACGTTGACAAAGGCAGGCATCCAAGAGGCTTATGTCCCAGTGTACTTATTTTGTAGGTGACTAATCAGTGAACAATCACAGGAGGGAAGCCCGTATGTATGTATGTATGTATGTATGTATGTATGTATGTATGTATGTATGTATGTATGTATGTATGTGTGTGTATATATATATTATATGCTATAATACGTACAAGGGGTTCAACTTTGTTTACTGTAAAACAAAACCATCTTTACTGTAAACCATGTAACTCGAACAATTTTTAACGAATCAACTACACATCGGTTGTTTTTGAAAGCTAATAAAATAATTAATCAGGAAAAATTAACATCAGTATCATTCATCCAGCAGTTAGTCGATACCAGCCTTAGAAGTTGACACTCACGGTACAATTTTTGGTTGGACACAAGTGTGTCCAAATTAGCTTCAATTTCGATCGTTTCAAACAGCAGAAACACAAAGATTACATGACTGTTTGTCATTTAAACGGTCTCTACTAAAGCATAACTTATATATATATATATATAAAAAAAAAGTGATGTGTTTGTCAAACACTATGCCCCCCATATATTTGACCTTTGACCTTGAAGGATGACCTTGACCTTTCACCACTCAAAATGTGCAGCTTCATGAGATACACATGCATGCCAAATATCAAGTTGCTATCTTTAATTTTGATAAAAGTTTTGACCAAGGTTTAAGTTTTGGACAGACACACTCATACAATGACAGGCAGACAGACAGGACAGAAACAATATACCCAGTCTTCTTCGAAGAGGGGGGCATAAAAATATGGGCTTCCCTCCTGTGTGAACAATCTGCTTTATTTTGAATTAATAAATACGAGCAAGGTGTATGTGGTCACACACAACTAATCACTTTTATTTAAACGCTTGCTGATAAAAAGTTTTTAGAACCTACCAGCATGAACCAGTATGTCCGCCTCAGCCTTTCTCACCTACCAGCATGAACCAGTATGTCCGCCCCAGCCTATCT
>VMBQ01007727.1:0-42630 GCA_007657795.1 Dreissena rostriformis | reverse complement strand
TATCCTCGGTTAAATAAACTGCCGCAACACCCCTTAATGCATTTGCGTAAAGTGTAGTTGCAGATTAGACAGTGCAGTCTGTACAGGCTAGACAGGAGAGACGCTTTCCGCGAACACTGAATTTTTGCTAAGAATAAACTTAATTTGTGCGAAAAATATCATAATAGCGCAAAGTGTCGTTGCTGATTAGCATGTCCATACTCCACAGGGTCATCCGGGACGACACTTTACGCACTTGCATTAAGCCCAGTTTTCCCAGAGTGCGACTCACATACAATAGTAGGAGATGGTGTATGCTGCGCGATAAGTTCCGAATGGTCCCAAACCGTGTACCATTGTCCCGGTTTAACCGCGGTTCAAACAAAGGTTTTGTGTGGAATGAGTAGGCTGTGCAGTCCTACTCGGAAAAGCAAAATATGACTAGAAATATTTCGGTCTCGGAGTGCGATATAGGGTGTCTGCTAGTTTGTTTGTTATGACGACGGAATGTGTATTATAGCAAGAGCTATACTGGAATAAGGAATGTCCTGCAGAGTGTCAACATAGTGCGGTTTTAGAAATAATAAATGGAGTGGAATCCCGGATCTTATGTTTTGTCTTTAGGGACAAAAATATGTAAACGTTATGTTTCGACAACTTGCCACGTTGTTTGGAACAATGTTTGAGCCATTTTGTACCTTGAGATTAAAATTAATTTTTGATTCTTATGCAATCAGGATATTGCGGTGGGGTGGGATGGATAACCAATTATTATCAATACCAGTTCAATTTCGCTAGTAAAAGATTGTTTTCTGACGTACAGTGCTGGTCGTTTTTAAATGTTTTTGCTCAAAATACTGAAACTTAAAAAAAATGTTGCTGAATCTGGATAGGACAATATCAGTTGTCCGTCTGTTTATTGGTCACATTTTTTGTCATTACGTCATGATGTTGGTTTATTGATGCATCGTGTCGGATAGTGTTTGATTGTAAACTTCATTTGAACGTTTGTTTGCACTCTGGATCAGCATATACGTTATTGCATACGGAGGATTCCGGAGATAGTCGATGTATCACGATTGGTTTGTTTGTTTACATCCTTTCACTCCGCGTATCGGAGAACGGTCTAACAAACCGAAAACGTAAACAAAGAATAACTGGGTCAAGCTCAAGCCAATACGGTATAACGAACCGAAAAACGTAAACAAAGAATTACTGGGTCAACCTCAAGCCGATACGGTATAACGAACCGAAAAATGTAAACAAAGAATAACTGGGTCAAGCTCAAGCCGATACGGTCTAACGAACCGGAAAACGTTAACAAAGGCTCACTGGGTCAAGGTCAAGCCGATACGAATCAAACGAATAATATTGATTGAATAACCGAAATCTTTTTATTTCATAAGCGCATGAGTGTAATCGTAGTTTAACCTATATATATAAACTAATATAAGACATAATACGATGAAGAGATCTAAAATTCCATAATTATAAAACAGTAACATATTTTATCCGTTTAAATGCCGTTATTGATAGAAATAAACATCATTATGCAATATAAATGAAAAATATCCTAATTCGATTGCTTGGTGAGTTTTCAATTCTACGATTTTCTTCAACCATGTCACTCTGGATAAGCAGACGATTTATTGCTTAAATCTGCATATCGTACGGATAGATTCCGGAGATAGTCGATAAATCACGATTGCAACCAACTTTGTATAAAGCAAGGTCGCACAGTACGGGTATTTCCCATCATGATTAGAAGTAGCAGCTGAACAAACAGCTTTATAGAGACTGTGTCTTGATCCAGGCATACCAATATCCCAATCAAAGGCAAAAATGTCTACTAGAAGTGTTAGTCATAGGCACGATAGTCATGCAAAAAGGAAATGCATTCCAGACGGTATTATCTAGAATCATCGGTGTATTCATTAAATGAGTCGCGTTTTGCGAAAACTGGGATTAATGCATGTGCGTAAAGTGTAGTCCCAGATTAGCCTATGCAATCCACACAGGCTTATCAGGGATAACACTTTCCGCCTAGACTGGATTTTCGTTTAAAAGAGACTTGCTTTTAACGAAAAATTCCATTAACGCGGAGGTTGTTGTCTCTGATAACCTTGTGTGGACTGCACTGGCTAATCTGGTATAACAATTTACGCACATGCATCAAGCCCGGTTTTCCCAGAGCGAAGCTCATATTTTTATAATCATGTATATGATAAAAAGTACAATAAAAAAAACATGGTTTTATACACTTTGTTGGTAAATAAGCGTTCATGAATTCCCCACATCAACATAAGAATGATGAATTGAACAGTTACGTTGTTCATTCAGAGAAGCAATTAACCTAACATTTTCTGCGAACGCCGAGCTCACAAATGGATTTGCGTTCTTACTTTTTATGTTTACGCATTAGTTTCTATAGCCTGTTTCCTATGCGCTCCGTCGCTTACGAGGATAATTTTACGTTACGTTTCAATAATGAACTTTATGTTGTTAAATGCATTCGTGAATGTTATTTATGAAATGTAAACATAATTCTTGATTGTTCAAACGAAAACCTTTGGTCATGTGTGATACACGAGTTTATTACACGCGTGCATTAAAGTTAAACGTGCAAGCCATGAAGTGTATTTATTTTTTCCGAGAAAATCCTAATAATTAAGAGAATTATAAATCTGCTTCCGCGAATCCCATCACACGATAAGCGTTGCTTGAAATACGTGTTTATGTTTCATAATTATTCCCGAGACATCCCCATATGGTACGGACTGCAAAAAAGGCTCGAACGCGATTTAAAAAAAGTGCTTTTAATTGCGGATACGGCTATATTAGGTGGATGACATAGCGAGGAGTTATGGTATTTATTTATATATAAAAAAAAACACTTAAATCCCCAACTTTAAAAATAACACAGCTTTGTCACTGTCATCTGACATCAAAGTGCATATTTCGATAACAATGTTATTAATTGAAATTGAAACGTTTTCGCAGACCTAACACGTACAACATTCCGACCTAACACTTACAACAGTCCGATCTAACACTTACAACATTCCGCTTAAATTATAACATTGCTTCTACTTGAAGTGTTAGTCATAAAATACAGCACCATAGTCATACAACTCGGAATCACGACAAAGGTAAATTGTATGTACATGTTTACAGTTAAAGGAAATTGTACAAACTCAAACGTGCATCCGCGCGAGTGCATGTATTTGCTACATTAAATACACAACTAATCAAATACAACCTCAACCATTTTAAAGTAAAACCGATTGGCAAAACGGACCATCGAATCTCGAAAGACCCTATTTACCTTTCGTTCCATATTCTCGAAAGACCCTATTTACCTTTCGTTCCACATAGTTAATGAGTCATACGGGCATTTTCGCTGGCACTTCCCACATGAGCCGCGATGTGGGAAAACGGTCTTAATGCATGTGTGTAAGGTTTCGTCCCAGATTAGAAGTTGCAGTGTGCACAGGGTAATCAGCGACGACAATTTCCGCTTGAATTGTATTTTTCGTTTAAAGGACGTCTCTTGTCAGCGTAATTTAGTTTAAGCAAAAATTACCGTCCCTGATAAGCCTGCGCGGACTGCACCTTCTAATCTGTGACGACACTTCACACACATGCATTACCGGAGTAAGTCCCGTTTTCCCGGAGCGCGGTTCATGTATATTGCACAAGGGAAGTGCCAGCGAAAATGCTGGGACGACACTTAACGAACATGCATTAAACCCATTTCCCCAAAACGAGGATCATATATATAAAGTAAAAAGAAGTTCCAAAAAATCAAAAGTAGCGCGGCGATCACAATAATTTTAATTCGTCCAATCTCAATCATTTTACAATACCAAAGCGGACCATCATATCTCGGTCTGGCGGCCTAATTTACCTTTCGTTCAGGGCGTTTTACAGTTCGTGCGTCATAATGGCATTGTCGCTGGCACTTCACTTGTGGAATATACTACCTTGACAGGAGGCGATGGTTTATTACGTTATGCGCGATAAGTTTAGAATTATCCCAAACCGTGTACCATTGTCCTGATTTAACCGCGGTTCAAACAAAGGTTCTGCGAGTACGCTCTTCAGTCCATATGCAAGTAAAAGCAAAATTAATATGACTAACACAATTTCGGTCAAGGAGTGCGATATAGGGTGTCTGAGAGTTTGTTATGACGACGGAATGTGTGTAAGCTACACTGGAATCAGGAAAGTGCTGCAGAGGGTCAAAATAGTGTGGTTTTATGATAAGCCGCGATTTGGGAAATAGGGCTTAATGCATGTGCGTAAAGTATTGTTCCAGATTATCCTGTTCAGTCCGCACAGGCTAATCAGGGACGACACTCGTTGTATAACCTATATATAAACACTTAAGTAAGACATAAAACGGTTAAGGGCATATACAATTACATTATTAAATAACAATAACATATTTTACCTTCTTGAATGTCGTTATTGATCATAGAAATAAACCTCATTATGCAATATAAAGAAAAAATATCCTAATTCGATTGCTTGGCGAGTTTGCAATTCTACGATTTTCCTCCACCATGTCTGTATTAAGCAAGGTCGAAAATTACGAGTAGTCCCCATAATGGTTAGGAGTAACAGATGAATATTAAGATTGTTTGGGTATTTTCCTTGTTGCAGACATACCAATATCCCAATCAGATGTAAATAGGAGTGTTAGTCATAGGCAGTTTAGTCATACAATAAGGAAATGCATTCAAGACGGTATTATATAGAATCTATTCTTGTAATTTTCTAACTAAATACCGAAAAAATCCCAATGCTAAAGAGAATTATGTCCGCTT
Source organism: Dreissena rostriformis (assembly GCA_007657795.1). Taxonomy (NCBI): domain Eukaryota; kingdom Metazoa; phylum Mollusca; class Bivalvia; order Myida; family Dreissenidae; genus Dreissena; species Dreissena rostriformis. Next base: position 37,822 of record VMBQ01007727.1, on the reverse strand, counting down.
CCACGAATCCCAGCATAACGATAATCGGTGCTGAAAGTACGATGTCAGGTTTCATAATTATACCTGGGATATCCCTATATGGTACGGCTTGCAAAAAAGACGTGAACGCGATTTAAAACGTGCTTTTGAAAGCGGATACTAGTACCGGTATGTCTAACATTATTTACAGGACATAGAGAGTACTCTTGTCCGATAAGACGTATTTAAAAAGCAGTGTTGATCATAAGCACAAGTTTAAACGAGAACCACATTCATTGAAATCTAAAACCCAAAAGTGCATCGCCCGAGTGCATGTATTTGCTACATTTATCCCAACTAATCAAATTCGTCCAACCTCAATCATTTTACAGCATTTTATTGGCAAAGCGGACCAACGAATCTCCTCCGTCTGGTAGCCGCATTTACCTTTCGTTAAGGGCGTCCCACAGTTCGTGCGTCATACAAGCATTTTCGCTGGCTTTTCCTATGTGGAATATGCATGATCCGCGCTCTGGCAAAACGGAAAACGGTGCTTAATGCATGTGATTTAAGTGTCGTCCCAGATTAGCATGTGCAGTCTGCACAGGCTAATTAGGGACAATGCTTTCCGCCTAAACTGGATTTTTGCTAAGAATAAACATTTATTGAACGAAAAATATCACAAAAGCGAAAAGTGTCGTCCCGGACTAGCCTGTGCATACTCCACAGGCTAATCTGGGACGACACTTTACGCACATGCATCATGCCCCGTTTCACCAGAGCGCTCCCAACATACATGTACAATAGTAGAATAGGGTTTATGCTTCGCGATACGTTCCGAATGATCCCAAACAGTGTACCAGAGTCCTGGTTTAACCGCGGTTCAAACAAAGGTTCGACCTAGAGAGAGTACGCTAAGCAGTCTATATACAAATTAAAGCAAATATTTCGGTCACGGAGTGCGGTATAGGGTGTCTTACACTTTGTTAGGACGACGGAATTTGTATTGGCTACATTGGCATCTGGATTATGCTACAGAGGGATAATATGGTGTGGTTTTATGAATTAGCCGTGCTCTGGGAAATTGGGCTTAATGCATGTGCGTATATTATTGTTACAGATTAGCCTGTTCAGTCCGCACAGGCTAATCAGGGAAGACACTTTCCGCTTTTATTGAGTTTTTCGTTTATAAAAAAAAATCCATTATAGGGGGAAAGTGTCGCCCCTGATTAGCCTGTGCGAATTGCAAAGGCTAGTCTATGACGACACTTTACCCATATGCATTTAGCCCCGTTTTCTCAGAGCCCGGCTCAAACAATAAGTGGAGGTTAATCCGGGCTCTAATGTTTTGCCTTAAGGAACATGTTGATTTATTGATGCATCGTGTCGGATAGTGTGTTTTTTTTTAAACTTCATTTGAACGTTTGTTTGTTTACATCCTCTCACCCCTCGTAGCGGACAACGGCCCAACGAACCGCAAAACGTAAACAAAGACTAACTGGGTCAAGGTCAAGCCGATACGAATAATATTGATTGAATGACCGACATCTTTTTATTTAATAATCGCATGAGTTAATTCGTTGTTTAACCTATATACAAACACTTATATAAGACATAATTCGATAACGGGTATTTAAAATTACATAATTAAATAACAAAAATATATTTTACCCGTTTTAATATCGGTATTGATAAAAGAAATAAGCCTCATTATGCAATATAAAGAACGGATATGGCTGTATTAGTTGGATGACATAGCAAGTACACTTGCCCCCCCCCCCCCCCCCCCCCCCCCCCCCCCCNTCATGCATGTATTTGCTACATTTATCACAACAAATTGAACGTCCCACATCTATCATTTTACAGCATAATCGATTGGCAAAGCGGACCATCGAATCTCGCCTTATGTACCTTTTGTTCAGGCCGTTCCACATAGTTCATGTGTCATACGGGCATTTTCGTTGGCACTTCCCTTGTGCAATATACATGAGCCGCGCTGTGGCAAAACGGGGCTTAATGCATGTGCATAATATGTCGTCCCAGATTAGAAGGTGCAGTCCACAAAGGCTAATCAGAGATGACAATTCACGCTTGTATGGTATTTTTCGTTTAAGCGGAAAGTACCGCTCCTGATAAGCCTTCGCGGACTGCACACGTTGATCGGGGACGACACTTTACGCACATGCCCTAAACCCCTTTTCTCAAAACGAGGATCATATTCTGGTATATAAAGTAAGAAGAAGTTATCAAAAATCAAAAGTGCATCCGCGCGATCATTTTAACCGATTGGCAAAGCGGACCATCGAATCTCGATCTGTCGGCCTTTATTTACCTTTCGTTCTTGCGTCATACGGGCATTGTCGCTGGCACTTCCCTTGTTGAATATACATACACAAGTAGGAGATGGTTTATGCTGCGCGATAAGATGAAAATTATCCCAAAACGTGAACAATTGTCCTGGTTAAATCGCGGTTCAAACAAAGGTTCAGTTTAAAATGAGTACCTTGTACAGTCTATATACAAGTAATAACAAATATGACTAACAATATTTCGGTCACAGAGTGCGATTCAGGGTGTCGGAGAGTTTATTATGACGACGGAATGGCTACATCGGAATCTGGATTATGCTACACAGGGTAAAAAAGTGGGGTTTTATGAATGAGACGCGTTCAGGGAAATGGGGCTTAATGAATGTGCGTAAAGTATTGTTCCAGAAAAGCCTGTTCAGTCCGCACAGGCTAATCATGGACGACCCTTTCCGCTTTTATGGAGTTTTTCGTTTATAAAAAAATATTGTATAGGCGGAAAGTGTCGTCCCTGGTTAGCCTGCGCGGACTGCACAGGCTAGTATAGGACGACACTTTACGCATATGCGTATATCGTTAAAAGCAAGTCTGGAATTTTTCGTTTAAAGCAAGTCTCTTGTAAACGAAAATCCAGTCTAGGCGGCAAGTGTTACACCTTTTTGCAACAGGCTAATATGGGATAACACTTTACGCACATGCGTTAAGCCCGTTTTTCGCAGAGCGAAGCTCATATATATTATAATGACAAAAATTGCAATGAAATAAACCATGGTTTTCCTAAACTTTATTGGTAAATAAGCGTTCATTAAATCCCCCACGTTAACAAAATAGCGATTAATTCAAAAGATACGATGTTCATTCAGCGAAGCCAGTCTGTTTCCTCGTTGCCAAGTGGTTACCAGATAATGCATCTTGACCGGAACACGTTCAGCGGTAAACTTACGCACTGCAAAACACCTGTTTAATAATTATGTCTGAGCAATGCCAATGTGGTACGGAATGCAAAAAGTGCTTTTGAAAGCGGATATGTCTTATATTATTAAGAAGACATAGCTACTACTCTTGTCCCGATTAGAAGTGCTTATTATTAATACTGTTTTTTAAACTTTGCCAAGGTCAACACATAAGCGATATTTTAATTTATGGACGCCAGAGCTAGTCTTGAGCAAAATGCAACGGCAGTCACATAAAGAAGGGATGACAGTGGCAACAATACAATAAGTGATAAATTGTATTTATTTATTGCATTTAATGAAAAAGGGGCAAATCCCCACTTGCAAAATAAAGCGGCTTTGCCAATCTTCAAGCATCTGACACTTACGTGCAAATTTCGATACAAGTTTAAAGGAGAACCACATTTATTGAAATCTTAAACTCAAAAGTGCATCCGCGCGAGTGAATGTATTTGCTACATTTATCACAACTTATCAAATACCAGTTTGTTCCATCTCTATCATGTTACAGCATAACCGATTGGCAAAGAGGACCAACGAATCTCGAAAGGCCTTATTTACCATTCGTTCAGGGCGTTCCCCATGAGTCATATGGGCATTTTCGCTGGCACTTCCTTTGTGGAATATACATGAACAGCGCTCCGGGAAAACGGTGCTTAATGCATGTGCGTAAAGTGTCGTCCCGGATTAGCCTGTGCAGTCTGCACAGACTAATCACGGACGATGCCTCCCGCGTTCACTGGATTTTTGCCAGGAATAAACTTCAATTAAACGAAAAATATTATAAAAGCGGAAAGTGTCGTCCTGATTAGTTTTTTTTTAATTCTTAACAGGCTATTCTGAGACGATACTTTACGCACATGCATTAATCCCCGTTTTCCAGAGAGCGGCTCGCGTACAATAGTAGGAGATGGTTTATGCTGCGCGATGTGTTTCTAATGATCCCAAACAGTGTACCATTGTCCTGGTTCGGCGTTGAATGAGTACGCTCTGCAGTCCACATACAAGTAAAAGCAAATATGACTAGCAATTTTCGGTCACGGAGTGCGATATAGGGTGTCAGAGAGTTTGTTATGACGACGGAATGTGTGTTGGCTACATTGGTATCTGGAATGTGCTTAAGTGGGTCAAAATAGTGCGGTTTTATGAATGAATCGCGCTCAGGGAAAATGGGCCTTAATGCATGTGCGTTTAGTGTCGTCCCAGATTAACCTGTAGAGTCCGCACAGGCTAATCAGGGACGAGACTTTCCGACAGTATGGAGTTTTTCATTTGAAGGAAGTCTCTTCTAGGAAGTTTCAATAACGAACTCATTGCTGTTAGTTGCATTCGTGCATTACCCAGAAGGAGGAGTTTCGCAGTTCGTGCGTCATTACGGGCATTCTCGTTGGCACTTCCCTGTTTAATATACATACAATAGTTGGAGAGCGTTTTTGCTGTGCGATAAGTTGAAAATTATACCAAAACGTGAACAATTGTCCTGTTTCAATCGCCAGGACAATTAACAAAGGTTCGGCATAGATCGAGTACGCTGTTCAGTGCATATAAACGTAAAAACACATAATTATGACACAAAAATTCGGTCACGGAATGCGATACAGGGTGCCTGAGAGTTTGTTATGACACTGGAATCTGCAGAGGGTCAAAATAGCGCGGTTTTATGAATGAGCCGCGCTCTGGGAAATGGGTCTTAATGCATGTGCGTAAAGTTTCGTCCCAGATAAGCAAATGCAGTGCGTCCATGCTAATCAGGGACAACACTTTCCGCTTTTGATGAATTTTAAGTTTAAAGGAAGTCTCTTCTAAACAAAAATCCAGTCCAGGCGGAAAGTGTCGTCCCTTATAAGCCTGTACTGCACAGGCTAATCTGGGACGACACTTTTTAAAGCATATGCATTAAGCCCCGTTTACGCAGAGCAAGACTTAAATTATTAGTGGAGGTGAATCCCGGAGAATCTGCGTTCAGGAAGCAAGAATATGTTAACGTTATATATCGACAAATTGCCATATTGTTTGGAACAAAAGCCATTGTGTAGGTCTACCTTGTGGTTTAAACTAATTTGATTGTTATGCAAGCATGATATTTGGGGATAAGCACAAAGATAGGGACAAATAAGTTATTTCTGTGTAAATAAATATACCTCAGTATAAATACTAATGGTATCTTACTGAGAAAAAAAGCACATTGTGCAGTTTTGTATATCACCATATATCTACACGTCCTCCTAAATTCTATAAAAGTCCTACATATTCTACAGTAGTTTCAAACATGTAGTGGTATAGTGACTCATGTATGAGCTCGTCTATTTTATTATTTTTATAGTCGCACGATTCTTTGTTTATATGACGCATGACCCATTTGATGACAACGCAAAATTAACGCCCGATATATTTAGTAAAAGATCTATCTTGAACAGCTTACACAATTGACACAGATCTTTTAACAAAGGCTAAATACGTACCCAGTGAGTTATGAAACCGTATACGACGATATTAACTACACCTATAAACCGTCCTCAAAAATAAACCATCGTCCCTGAAACTAACCTCAAAGATCAGCAATTACGTAAATCGCGTTATTCAATTTAAAAAGTACCAGTTCAGTTTCGGTAGTGTAAGATTTTTTTCTGACCTACCCGGTACATCTGTTGGTCGTTTTAAAATATTTGCTCAAAATGCTGAAACTTACCAAAATGTTGCTGAATCTGAACCGGACAAGTTTAGTAGTCGGACTGTTTGTATGTCACATTCTTTTCAACATGACGTCTCAATGTTGGTTCTCAAGGTCGCCTTGGCGTAGTGGATATAGTGTCCGCCTAGCGACCGGGCGGTCACGGTTTCGATCCCCACTGTGGGAGCGTTCTTTAGAACCCCGTAAACACCACGTACTGGTTTTAGTCCCAGGAAACTGACTCGAGAGCGTTTCAAATTAGCCCTAAGCTTTCGATGCAATCGAGCTAAAATAAATAGGTTTACACTAATGTTGGTTTATGGATGCATTGCTTCGGATAGTGTTTATTTTCAACTTAATTTGAACGTTGTTTGTTAACATTCTTTCACTCCGCATCGCGGTCAACGGGTTAACGAACCGAAAAAGGTAAACAAGACTAACTCGGTCAAAAGGAATGATTGTATATGAATGTTATTTAATTACACCCTTGACCATATTTGACCCCATCCCCCCTAAACAGCGGTAGTTAAGAAACCTGCTGTGGTGGTCCGTATCTGTATCCGTATCAGCTCAATAAACGGCTACTGCCCACTGTACTGGAGGCATAAGATTACTGCCCAATGACTGATTGGTTGTTTATTGTTAATTGGTTCATTTAGAATCTACAATTATGTTTATTACATAAAAGTTACAATAACTGTAGTTTCATGACTGCAGATCCATTTCTGAGAGCAAAGTTTATACGATATTCTATGGTGGCCAATATACCGTGTATTAGTACCAATATGTAGACTGGAGTACCACATGTGGAGATGATTAACATTCCTTATACTAGGCCTTTAAAGAACCAAAACACATAAACAAAGACTAACTGGGTCAGAAGGAATAACTTCGACGCATAAACCGGGTAAACTTGAGTCTGCTATTTGGTTATGATGCAAAGCAATGCAGAATTTCATAACGATCTGGGATCGCTATAAAGGGCTATGTACAGGTTGTCTATCGCATTTGGTAGAGCGTTGGACTACAAAGCCGAGGTTCGCGGGCTCGATCCACGGCCCGGCATCAAGGTTATTGGTCATGAAACACTTTCTGCGGCCATTCTCCCAATAACTCTGATTCAAGCAGGGCAGTTGCCATACCGTAAGTAAACCGGTTAAGCAGGTGGCTCATTAAAAGTTAGCGTTGGTTCTCTGACCGCCGTCATATGACTGAAATACTGTTGAAAACTCCAACGGACCAGACATACAACGGGGTATGACGGACTTAAGAAGAACGCATTAATTGTACATCTATATTCTACTCGATGAGCCCATGTAATAGTAAGTGACGATCGGTTGTACCTGTAGTAAAAAAACAAACTAATATATTGCATTGGGTTGAATAGACACTCTGGAATGATCATGATTTGGACAAACTCAAATCTGTGGGTACAAATGTTGCAGACACATTTAACATCCTTTCAAAATCCCAAACCAAAATCAAGCGTTATTTGAATTCAACTTTCATCGGTGGATAGAGTGGATCAGCGTTGTTTGTACACACAGATTCGATGGNGGTTTGATTGGCTGTTCAGAAAAATTGTACGTCGACGTACAATATGTACGTCGACGTACAATATGTACGTCGACGTACACTTTTTTGTACGTCGACGTACATATTGTACATCGACGTACAAATTGTACGTCGACGTACAATTTTGTACGTCGACGTACAAAAAAATGTACGTCGACGTACATTTTGTACGTCGACGTACATTTTTCTTTAACCTAGTAGGTCTTGTTGACTTTTGACCCAAATGGTACGCCATACGTATCAGCTCAATAAACGGCTACTGCCCACTGTACTGGGGGAATAAGATTACTGCCCAATGACTGATTGGTTGTTTATTGTTAATTGGTTCAGTTAGAATCTACAATTATGTTTTTTTTTACAAAAAAGTTACAATAACTGTAGTTTCATGACTGCAGATCCATTTCTGAGAGCAAAGTTTATACGATATTCTTTGGTGGCCAATATACCGTGAATTAGTACCAATATGCAGACTGGAGTACCACATGTGGAGATGATTAACATTCCTTATACTAGGCCTTTAAAGAACCAAAACACGTAAACAAAGACTAACTGGGTCAGAAGGAATAACTTCGACGCATAAACCGGGTAAACTTGAGTCTGCTATTTGGTTATGATGCAAGGCAATGCAGAATTTCATAACGATCTGGGATCGCTATAAAGGGCTATGTACAGGTTGTCTATCGCATTTGGTAGAGCGTTGGACTACAAAGCCGAGGTTCGCGGGCTCGATCCACGACCCGGCATCAAGGTTATTGGTCATGAAACACTTTCTGCGGCCATTCTCCCAATAACTCTGATTCAAGCAGGGCAGTTGTCATACCGTAAGTAAACCGGTAAAGCAGGTGGCTCATTAAAAGTTAGCGTTGGTTCTCTGAACGCCGTGATATGACTGAAATACTGTTGAAAACTCCAACGGACCAGACATACAACGGGGTGTGACGGACTTAAGAAGAACGCATTAATTGTACATCTATATTCTACTCGATGAGCTCATGTAATAGTAAGTGACGATCGGTTGTGCCTGCAGTAAAAAAAACTAATATATTGCATTGGGTTGTATAGACACTCTGGAATGATCATGATTTGGGGAAGTAAAAAACCTCAAATCTGTGGGTACAAATGTAGCAGACACATTTAACATCCTTTCAAAATCCCAAACCAATATCAAGCGTTATTTGAATTCAACTTTCATCGGTGGATAGAGTGGATCAGCGTTGTTTGTACACACAGATTCGATGGGCTTTTCTTAAGTTTAGGAGATCCGATATACAACTATTGAGCGACTTTGTTAACAAAGTGAACTAATATCAAACACTGTGTATTGTCGTGTGTTAAAACAATTGTTTAACAAACAAGAGAACCGTCGAGCGGATGCCAACGCTCGCTGTGGGTCTTGGATTTTGTTTTTTTGACCTTGAAGGTCATCATTGACCTTTTCACCACTCAAAATGTGCAGGTCGATGAGATTCACGAAAAACCNATGTTAAAGTTTTCGGACGACGACGACGCGGAAGACGAGAGGGCTATGACAATACCTCGGGTTTTCTTCGAAAACAGCCGAGCTAATAAAACCAGTTTATTATAAAAATGTATGTAACCGGCTCAATATGAGTTTACGCCATTCCTTGTGTGTGTGTGTTGTATCTTTAACCGTATATTAGATGTGGTCAACTTTTTACAAGATCAAGATTATTTTAGTATCCATCTCCTGACGGTGTTTTTAAGCAGCGCATATGCTACCACAGCATTATTTATTGAGAAGTCCCAAGCAGTCGTATATTCGCAAATTGTTTCAGATTATGTTTTTTATTCTGCGTATATGACGCAAAGTCCTCAAACAATAGTTTGTTTCGTCTGCATCTGTACACGTGTACTCAATACGGTAGCAATCAAAATAAAACACAAAAACAGCCGTATACAAAATACATTTTTTATTTTTTATTTTGCGCAATATAAAGTATACATCAATGCAAAATGCTATTCAAAATTACAGCAACAGGCGATTTGTACAAAATGACAACAACTTAATGCACAGAAAAGCATCATTTATATTTGCTTTTTGTAAATCTACTAAGTCAACAAATAAAAAGTTACAACAGCACAGTCATACTCACAATAAAACGGTTTACAACAAATCGCCACTGTGACAAAACAGTGGGCTCTTATAGCGCCGCTACGCGTCACGTATTACCAACAAATTTAAGCTTCTTCTCCAGAAAACTTAAAACTTTTTAAATTTTTGGCATTGTCCCTCCTCTCTACCACTTGTCTCTCCTCACTTTTTCACTCCGTATCAACGATCAATAAAGTTGTCAAAATATACAATGACATGTACAATGACAAAATGACCCATTAAAAGACTCCCAAACAAAGTCTACCCGCAACCCACGAATGTCAATGAGCTTTTTAGAACTCGTTACATAAACAACCCATAACATCAACAGTTACAAAAACTGGAAAGTTGCATCAACATTGGCTTGTTTCGCATGCAATATTATCATCATCATCAACATAATTCAAATTGTACATGGCTTTATTCATTTGCGCTGATTGGTCTCGTAATACAGTTGAAATGACGTGAATATTTCCGCCATAACGAGTCAACAACGTGTCAACTATTGCTTAGTAACTTACGTTCGACATTTTCATTTTCCGATGCCAGTTTGACACGTCTGTTGAAATCTTGACACTGTTAGAATGTTAGCACATGTTTTCTCCATTGTTTCGATGATGGTGACGATGTTCTTATTCCTTTTGCGATGATCCGACCTCCAGTGCGCATGCTCAGCGTTCATTTACAACAGAGTCGTAGATAACATACGCCTCTGTTTGCAGGAACACTAAACAGGGTGTGTCTACATTGCATATATACACGGGCCCGGATGCATTTCTATTTTTCTTCATTTTTCGGATTTTTACCTTTTTGTTGGCATTTTCCTGAAAGACAGAACGATAACAACCATTGAAAATAAATTGATACATATTCAAAATATTTTTCCGAAAAATAATAATAGGACCGACGAGTGCAATAAAAACAAACAATTGCATTAGCCAAGGTGAGGTATTAAGGTACAAGTCTCGAGTACAAAAAGAAGAACGATTGCGTCATTTGGATTGCCTCCCTTGAAGTATGTTTCAAATTCTGTTCCAGATTTTGCCGCTTTGCAACCTGTGTGAATTCAGTACAACTATGTGCGTCACCATGAGTGCTTTAAATGTGAATGGAAATATTTCTTTGAACAGCCAATGCTTTATTGCTCCCATATGGTTTACAAGTGGTTTTATGGTGGGCTAGGCAATATGCGAATTATGCAGACCAATATTCCTCATTACGGCGGTGGGCTATAGCTATGCGAATTTTCCAGACCAACATCTGGTCTGGAAACATAACGGGTTTGTTGAAAGGTCACTTGCATCAGATTATTTAGTAGTGACAATCGCAAATGTTTTGGTCATAGATCTGCATTATATTTAGTGAGCTTTCTTTAATGGGATGAATGCAAACGACATTTCTCTCCTTAATGTGGCATATCATACAATAAGCCAATTGTGCACACCAACATCTCTCATAACGGGTTTGTTTAGAGGTCGCTTGCATCAGACTATTTGGTACTGTCAAGTGCAAATGCAATGGTCATAAATATGCTTATATTTAGCGAATTTTCTTAAATAGAATGAATGCACATGACATTTCTTTCCTTAATTTGACATGTTATAATAACAGTTATTCAATATGCGAATTATAAAGACCAACACCTTTCATAACAGCCTACAAGGTTGTTTTATTTTAAGGTCACTTAGTATTGTCAAGGGCGAATGTACTGGTCATAAATATGCCAATGTTTGGGTCACAAATCTGCGTTATATTAAGCGACTTTTCTTAAATGGAATGAATCCAAATTGAAATTTCTCAACATAGTAAAATAGTATCTTTTAAACCACCATTTCTATCAATACAACAACTTAAAATACACACCATGTACCAACTTCCTGGTATGATATGCAATTTAAGCCGTATTGGATTTTTTTAAACATAAATGTTTTGCTCTTTCTTAGCTTTACTACCATTGAAACCTATATAAAAATACAAAAACTTCCAGACAAATAACATAGAAACCTGAGCTTGAGGTGATTCGACAACATAATCGAACATGTTTTTCGTAAACAAAAAAAATACCAATACTCTCGAATCTTGCATTCTTCTCCAGTATCCCCCCCCCCTGTCCCTAAAAAAACAACAACAAAATGAAACCAAACGATCCTTACCTACTAAATGTACACACGACCATGCTTTTCTCATATGGGTAATTCTACAACTTGATTGGACCATATCAGCTCCATCAAACGCAGCTCTTGCTTGTTGGTCAGCGCTTTGGGAGGCCATTCTATTAGTACGCACGAGGTATCCACGCTCGGTGACATCACAGGGTTGTCCTTTTCCGTTTTGGCTGCCGCTGGTTTATTCAGCTGGCCACATAGCTTCTCTGGGTTCTTCACCTATAAATATCAAGGATGTCATATTATTGTATTTGATTGTATTACTTCCTAACACAATGGATGCATTTCAATGGGGAAACCTTTGTATGTATTCAGGTATAAGATCAATTCCAGTTTGGGCTTTTTTTGGAATTCCCAGTTTTTCTTTCAAACCTCATATTCCTTAGCAATGCTATTTAACAAAGTAAAAGATACATTAAGCTTACTATTAACTATATATATACTAACTTATTTGAGTTAAGTCCATGTGGACTGGGGAATTTATAAAAAATGGGAAGTTTGGATTACCAATCAAAGAAAAGGAGGAAACCAATTGGATGGTTCACATAATATGATCCTAAAAATAGACTGATTCTGGGAAAATCCAAATAATTTCTAAGAAACATTGAAAGCAGTGCAATAAATGTACATGTTTGCACAAAAAGTAACTGTTAACAAACCAAGATAACTAGGCGCAAAGATAAATAACCATGATATAAACAATGGTTCAACGATAATAAGATTAAAACAATTTAACACCCTTAATTCTCTTTACTACAGATTTAGCACAGTAAAGACATACTGTGCAACTGCTTAAACAAATGAGCCCCCCTCTTGGAAAACAGGGCTTAATGCATGTGCGTAAAGCATCGTCCCAGATTAGCCAGTGCAGTCTGCACAACCTCAAGCTTATCAGAAACAACACTTTACACCTATCTTGGCTTTTTGCTTCGAAGAGACTTCCATTAAATGAAAAATACCGAAAAGCGGAAAGTGTCGTCCCTGATTAGCCTGTGTAGAGTTTGGCTCATAAATTTGATTCTTACAAATTGACAATCGTAATACCTTGACCACTAGAACGTGGTACTCCAGACAATATGCCTCGATCAGCTTCTGCTGTATTTTATGCGAGATGTCCGACGGCGCGGTCTCCGGGAGCAGGCACAGCATCACGCTATCCGGATCTTGCATGAGTTGATTCGCGCACTCGACTACTCCGCACACGAGCCTGCCCTCGTGTTTTGCTCTGCCCAGCACTTTGGTCAGGCATAGCCCGACACATTTCTCTACTCTGAAAATAACAGATCAAGATTAGTATTGCAATCAGTATACAAATTATCATTTAGATATATATGTATTCTATGTATTTTAATAAGAACTATGTATGTCTCAAAGGCAATATGCAGTTATTTTAATTTTTCTTAAGTTTTACTTCAGTTTCAATGGTCAGACTTCATTAGATGCAAAGCCAAAGGCTAATCTGGAGCTATGCTGGCCACATATGGCATAAGACCCATTTTCGCATGACGTGGGTCATATAAAAGATCTAGAAATCTACTTGGCACTTTAAAAATATATTCATGATTTGCCATGCATTAATTAGTTTTAATCAAAACATTAACAAGTAAGCGAGCTGAATGACTCAACAAAGTGCAAATAAAATTACAGCACCCCACCCTCCCACCAAGTTGATTGTGCAATAGTTGTAAGGACACGTTGGGTCATATTAGAATTTAAAGATCTACTTGGCACTTTAAAAAAAACATTCATGATTTGCCATGCATTAATTAGTTTACAAAATGTAATATCAAGTATGCAAAACATTAACAAGAAAGCAAGCTGAAAAACTGAACAAAATGAAAATAAAAATACATTACCCCACCCTCCCACCAAGTTGATTGTGCAATACCGGGTAGCTATAACTTGTAACATAAGCCGATAAGGCCACGTGAACGAAATCTACAGCAGTGAAATCAATAAAAACAATGTTCTTATTAACAATTTTATATATTTTTTAATAACAAGAGCAAATTAAATCATCACTTACTTTGAATCTGGCATGCTTAATTCTTCTTTTTCAGGGAAAGTCATTATTGTCCGCATAATGTTTTCAATCACAAGAGCACAGTAACGTATGTCTATCCTTTGCAAGTGTAAACTTTGGAATGTTCGTTGTCAGTAACATCACATGTTTTGGGTTTACCTTCACGCATGTTGCAACACGTTGGCCGGGATTTACCTTCGAACGCAATGCGATTGGATGATTGCGTTATTTCTATTTTTAGCTCTGGCTGATTCAATATTGGATTTCCCATTACATTTCTCACATTATACCGTAAACTGATTAATACAATGGCTGGCATGCTGCCGAGATGTAGTAGTTCTAATAAAAAAACCTAATGTGCATAAAATATATTATAACAATTTGAAATAGAAAATGTGGACTTTACATGCCACTATTCTCCCAACTAGACATATCACGTGGTATCGGGGAATCCCAAAATTCAAAACGTATGGAAATCGTTCTGATGGATTGCACAACGTGGCGAAATGACTCAGCGGGATTTAACTTTTTCACAGAAACCGCGCTTATTTTTCTATTTTTAATCATTATGCAAAGATATGCTAGCCAAACACCCGAATATGTATCTCAACTATTGAACCATCATGCCTACTGTATCCTTTTATGGTAAAACGTGACAGACTTTGATCTTCATATTCATTTCGCTATATATGGCTGTGAAAAGTTTTGTATAATTAAGCCTGTCGTCAACCATGAAGTTTTAATAAAAACGTTAAACATGCCTTATTCGGTAAAAACGTTATAAATGCCTTATTCGGCAATGCGTTTCAGCAATTAAATTATGATAATATTTCAATGCAGGTTCGCGAAACACACTCTTTCTAGTTGACTGACGGTAATGTTTCACAGCATGTGGTCCTTGATTAAAAATGCAAGCGTTTTCATGTAGAATTTCAGCCAATGATCTCTTCGAGGCTAAGTGTACAATATTGCAACGATTCATAATTAATGGCCTCATTTGTAGTTTTCTAATAATATTCGGTATAAAATCGTTGTAACTGACGCGTGTTATTGAAGAATAAGAATTAGTATTCGAACTAACAAATATGCACAAAGAAATTATTTTGAAAACCACAAGGAAAACTCTGCAATAATGCGGCTGCTGCATTTGACATTTTCTCGGTAAATGACCGAAAAGACAGCAGAATTCGGTTAATAACTACAAAATATGTAATCCATAAGAGGCAGCGACATGACGTAATAGGCGACCAGAAAATCGCGAGCAATAATTACATATGTTGATTTAATGACGCATATTTGCTCGAACGCAAACCACCCGGGGCTAATACTTTGAAAACCGAGTTAAAAAGAACTATACAATGGTAATAACGCCTAATTAGAATAAAATTCAAAAGACTGGTTAGAACTGCAGAGGGTCCAATGTTTTCGCAACGTCCAAATAGATTGATGATTGAGCGAGAAAAAAAACAGTCAGTTGCCACTATAGCTGGTTTGACAAATATTGACTTGTTCTTATTGCTTAAATTAAGTCACAATAATGCATTTAACATATCATTTGTTAACAAGACACCATATATGGATGTTATCCGGTAACGTTATAGAATGTGACATCCTCTCATATCACTGTGAAATGTGTGCGAATTAAACTAACGAAAGGGACGCAAATGCAATGTATTTCTCCTTGAGGCAACCATCGCTTATCTTCCCATTTTAACGAACATTCCGATTAAGCCTGCCGGAATAGTCGCCCTTTTTAGTATTAGTTATAGCGTAAATACGTCCACATATTTCGGATGACAATCGGTACTTGTTTTCCGGGTCGTGAAGCTGGGGCGTGTACGTCGCGACCAACAGCCAATTATATAAACAGTTTAAACGGCAGTTAACGAGGTTAAAAGTAGGCAACTTGTTGGTTTGCTTGTCGGTAAGCGGTTGTATAAAATTTGGCTAATTATTTCAATCGGTTAAAACCCGGTTAAAACATACCCTGCTACTGTAGCTGGGTAAGTAATAGTAACCGCTAGGTCGACACCATCGACGACTTAGGCAATTTCGGCACGTAAACAGACAATTTACAGACGACGAACTGTGGAGACAGTACAGATTTTTTACGGCAAGCACTGCCTAACTAGAGGACATGGTAAGACAAAGAATACAATGATTTACCAACCCCCGACACAATCGAATTACCTGGCGGTAACTAAACCTGGGTTTCTTCAAATAAACCAGATTTAAAAATTAACCAAGGTATACAATGATTCCGTCATTCCGTCCGTCCGTAAGTCCCAAAATTTTGAAATTTGCGGGGGACATTAATTCATCGAATTTGCTTGATTTCATGGTATTCGGATAGGGGAATTTCTGTGGATGTCTCGTCGAAAACCCGAAAACAGCGCTTATCGGCGAGTTTTACTTTTGTAAAACGCTCTCCCCTTGAATTTAAAAGTCAACCACTAATGCAACTATTCTTTTTGATATAACATCGGCGGATATACCAAACGCTTATTGATATTACTAAAAAAAAAATGGGTTTAATTAGAATGGTGATACTATGCTGCATTTGTGTGTGTGGGTTGCTTACATGTATACCTAGCTTTGGGGTCTGTTTGGGACCAGTTTGGTTAAGATCAATTCAACTGTTTAAAAAAAAAACTGTTTCCAGTCAATAGCTTGAATTTTGATGCATTTATGGTTCTGAAATGTTGTACGTTATTGCCTTCAAAAGTTTGCTTGGGCTTACATTTGGACCAGTTGGATCAAGGTCAAGTTCACTTGCTTAAAAAAAAGAAGAACTCAATAACTTCAGTTTGGATGGAAGTTTTGCGCTAAAATTATAATATTTTAGTTTCGTCAGACCATAATTGTGGTTGCTAAGATTATAAATGCTACGGTTACAGAACTAATTGAAAATTAAAATCTTGATCCTGTCTGTGATAACTCCAAAATATGTAAGTTAGATAAAACTTGGTATGTGGATAAGGGGCCACGTCGGGAATATGCAGAATAATAATTGCGTCCGTCCGTCTGTAAAGTTAGTCTGTCCGGCCGAAAAATGTAGATCATGCGATAACTAAAAAATACTTAAGCTATGTGGATGAAACTCAGTATGTGGATAGAGGGTCGTATGGGGAGTATGCACGTTGTTTTAGATAGTTTCGTCCGTCAAAAATGTGGTTGCTTAGGTTACAAAAATAGGTGAAATATAAAATCTGGAACCTACGACACCTCAAAAAGTACTTAAGCTAGGTTGATGAAAATCGGTATGTGGATAAGGGCCATATTGGGAATGATCACGTTAATTTGTTTTTCGTTGGTCCAAACTTGTGTTTGTTGTGGTTGGAGAAATATTGGAAAAAAAATGAAATCTGCATCCTTCCAAAACTAGAACGTTCATTAGCTAGGTTTACGAAACTTGTGGATTTCCTGTTCTTACCTCGACAACATGAACCCGGTAGGGGCTGCTTGTTTGTCTGGCAAAGCTCTTGTTTTCATTTAAAGTTCACGTTACTTTTTATAGATAGGTTAAACGAAAAAAAAAAGTTTGGAAAAGGCCAGAGCTTGTTTAGCATTTTTTATGTTTTATTTTTATGTCGCACGCAGCTCGTTTTTTTTGTACATAAAGAAAACAATGAAAAATCATGAGTTGTTCTGCAACAATTATGGGCAATGTTTAGAAAACAGTTCCCTCAGGTCGAGGACATACTTCTGTATAAATTTCATTCTTAACCTTTCTGTATTAACATTGAAGCGAAATAATACGCATTTAAGGCCCAGTCTCACTATGATGCGGTGCGTGATCCGGGATCTACCGGGATGAACCGGGGCTCTAACGGGATGAACCGGGGCTCCACCGGGGACGACCGGGATGAACCGGGGACGACCGGGAACAACCCGGGCTCCACCGGTTAAGTATTAAAATGTTTAATACCTGCGGGATGAACCGGGAGTCACCGGGAAGGACAGTCAACGAACGGCGCGGCACCGGGAACAACGAATATATTCGCGATGTACTTTCGATTTCACATCGCGACATTTTATTACCGAATATACTGAAAATATGAACTTTTTCAAGTAATGTAATATACCAGTCGGGATATTTTAATCAATTTAAAATTATAATTGTAAAAAAATATGGTATTTTACAACTTTTCTTTTTTTCGTCATTCGTGGTTTACAGTCCCTTAAAGTGTAAACTTAATGTACGAATTATTTTGAGGAATGGTTTGAAACTAGTATTCCGTATCGGAGGATGTTCATGAAACTTGGCTATACTACTTAGGTGATTGAGGCATTATGGCATGAGCAGTAGTCAGTCACGCCTGCTCAAGGTCATGNTTAACCCTTTGCATGCTGGGAAATTTGTCGTCTGCTAAAATGTTGTCTGCTGAATTTCTAAAATTATCATTTTCTTCGATTTTTTTTCCAAGAATACTATCAACATAGCAAACAGTTTGGATCCTGATGAGACGCCACGTTCTGTGACGTCTCATCTGGATCCAAACTGTTTGCAAAGGCCTTCAAAATCCGGTTCCAGCACTGAAAGAGTTAAGATCAATTCAACTGTTTAAAAAAACCCAACCTTTTCCAGTCAATAGCTTGAAATTTTATGCATTTATGGTTCTGAAATGTTGTATGTTATTGCCTTCAAAACTGTGCTTGGGCTTACATTCGGACCAGTTGTATCAAGATCAAGTTCACTTTCTTAAAATAGAAAAAAAAACTCAATAACTCGAGTTTGGATGGAGGTTTTGCGCTCAAATAATAATATTTTTGTTTCGTCAGACCATAATTCTGACCGCTTTGATTACAAATGCTACGGTTACAGAAATAATTGAACATTTAAATCCTGTCTGTGATAACTCAAAAATATGTAAGCTAGATAAAACTTGGTATGTGGATAAGGAAGGGGCCACGTCGGGAATATGCAGAATATTTTAATTGCGTCCGTCCGTCCGTAAAGTCAGTCTGTCCGGCCGAAAAATCTGGATCATGCGATAACTAAAAAATACTATGTGTATTATGTGGATAGAGGCCATATTGAAAATGATCACGTTACTTTGTTTTTCGTCGGACCAAACTTGTGTTTGTTGTGGTTGGAGAAATATTGGAAAAAACTAAAATCTGCATCCGTCCATAACTAGAACGTTCTTTAGCTAGGTTTATGAAACTTGTGGATTTCCTGTTCTTACTTCGACAACATCAACCCGGTAGGGGCTGCTTGTTTGTCTGGCAAAGCTCTTGTTTTCATTTAAATTTCACGTTACTTTTTATAGATAGGTTAAATGAAAAAAAAGTTTGGAAAAGGCCAGAGCTTGTTTAGCATTTTTTATGTTTTATTTTTATGTCGCACGCAGCTAGTTTTTTTGTACATAAAGAAAAAAGGAAAAATCATGAGTTGTTCTGCAACAATTATGGGCAATGTTTAGAAAACAGTTCCCTCAGGTCGAGGACATACTTCTGTATAAGTTTCATTCTCAACCTTTCTGTATTAACATTGAAACGAAATAATACGCATTTAAGGCCCAGTCTCACTATGATGCGGTGCGTGATCCGGGATCTACCGGGATGAACCGGGGCTCTACCGGGTTAAACCGGGGCTGCACCGGGGACGACCGGGATAAACCGGGGACGACCGGGAACAACCGGGGCTCCACCGGGTAAGTATTAAAATGTTAAATACCTGCGGGATGAACCGGTAGTCACCAGCAAGGACAGGCAACGAACGGCGCGGCACCGGGAACAACGAATATTTTCGCGATGTACTTTCGATTTCACATCGCGACATTTTATTACCGAATATACTGAAAATATGAACTTTTTCAAGTAATGCAATATACCAGTTGGGATATTTTAATCAATATAAACTTATAATTGTAAAAAAATACGGTATTTTACAACTTTTCTTTTTTCGTCATTCGTGGTTTACAGTCCCTTTAAGTGTAAACTTAATGTACGAATTATTTTGAGGAATGGTTTGATACTAGTATTCCGTATCGGAGGATGTTCATGAAACTTGGCTATACAATTTAGGTGATTGAGGCATTATGGCATGAACAGTAGTCAGTCACGCCTGCTCAAGGTCATGGCCATACTACAAGGTCAAATGTTTGAGCCTCTATTTTTCTGTCTGGTCCATATTTTCTCAAATTATTGACGGATCTTTATGAAACTTGAAACAATGTTTAGGTCATTGGGACGATGTGCAGACTGAATTAGTCAGTCATGCCAGCTCAATGTCACGGTCATACATCAAGGTAAAAGTTTGTTCCTTTATTCGTG
Source organism: Dreissena rostriformis (assembly GCA_007657795.1). Taxonomy (NCBI): domain Eukaryota; kingdom Metazoa; phylum Mollusca; class Bivalvia; order Myida; family Dreissenidae; genus Dreissena; species Dreissena rostriformis. The sequence goes on along the minus strand of VMBQ01007727.1, from coordinate 17,779 downwards.
CACGGTCTATTTCTCCTTTACCCATTGAAGGATTTTCATCAAACTTGGCAACAATGTTTAGGTCATTGCGCCGATGTGCAGAAGGCATGAGACAGTCAAGATTGCTTAAAGTAAAGGTCACCAATTCAAGGTAAAAAATATCACGGCGGAGGGATACCTGTCTCTTGGACTTCTTTGGTGTACATACATTTTCTAAAGGGCATATGTCGAAAACTCAAAGAGATATCAACTTTAAACTTCATAGGTCGGTAGATCATATTTATTTGGCGTGGAGTGCACATGACCCAAAACTCTTTAACTGCCCTTTTTAAACAGTTATTGCCGTTTTTTTAGGTGTTGTACTTATATTTTGTACGGAGTAGGTACGTCTCATTTAGGGGGTGGGCAGTGTATAAAAACCATAACTTTTGCTCCTCTTTTTGAAGCGTTATTCCCCTTAATTAATTGTTGTTCTAAAATTTATCCACACCATATCTAAAAAAAACGTTTAGAAGTATCTACTTCAAACTGAATAGATGGTAGATGTATTTGAGAAGACGTTCACTTTGCAAGAACCATTACTCTTGCTCACCTAATTTTAGAGTTATTGTCCTTTGCTATCATGTTGTACCTAAATTTTGTCCGGAGCATACATACAAAACTATAAGAGATATTAACTTGAGACATTATTAGTATGTAGATCTCATTCAGTGGTAATGCAGTGCACAGGAACCATGACACTTACCGTACTCGCCTATTTTTAGAGTAATTTCCCTTTGTTAATTTTTGTATTTAATTATTTTCCAGAACATATCTCGAAAACTATTTCGAAGTATTAACTTTAAACTTAATAGGTAGATACATATGATTGTGCGGGTGTACAATGTTCAAGACTCATTATTCTTGCTCTCCTATTTTTAGAGGTATTGCCCTTTGCTAATTTTCTACTTAAATTTCGTCCGCCGCATATCTCTCAAAGTATTAGATGCATCAACTTGCAACTTCATAGGTCTGAGTTGTTGTGCAGTGCAAAGGAACCATAACTTTTCCATAGTTTCGTTTAAAACCGTTTTAGATTTATTGCATGCATTAATGTTGTTGATAGCTGTACTGTTTGTACCATTTGGCATTAATGAATTGTTGAATTATTTTAAATAATATTTTATTAAAATGCGAATGTGTGCATTAATAAGATTGCGGATTGGTCATTTTAACATTGATATTGACCTATGTTTGGACGTAGACTTATTCAAATGGGCCGATGAATCAATACGGATCAGGCCTTCACTGGGGCATATGTTTTAATTAAACACAGCTTCTTGTTATTTTTCTTTTTTATTTTTCTCGCTCACACCAGTATTTTGGTGGAAATATTCCGTAAATAACTGAACGATTTGGTGTGGCCTTTTTTAAAATTAAAACAAGATTACATTTGTTTGTTTGAAAACAAAAATCAAAAAATAAAAATATTACGGATTCTGGCATTTTTCATGTATTTGGTCACTTAACTAGTATAGTTTGCCTACACTTATAATATAAGTTCAGGAGTTTTTATATATTCAAGGTTGGACCAGAATCCTTGGTGTTATTACTGACGTTCCGTCCGTCTGTCTGTTTGCCCACAATCTAGCCAGGACTTTAACAACCCATGTATTCAAGGATTAAGAAATACATTATAAAAAAATAAACAATTGTTCGCCGGTTGTGTCGCACATATGAACCACGTGACTACCTTCAAACTTTGTTGTCAAACGGTCAAAGGTGAATATGCAGCACCAATGGTAAAAAAAGTCGTTTTTTCTATTTAGATTTGAGTGTATATTGAAGGATTTTTAAAATAATTTGGCACAGATGTTCGCCTTTATTCGATGGTGTTTTTCACGTACCTTAAGGGACCAGTTATAATGTTGAGGTCGAAGGTCAACATACCTGACTTAATCGGCATTTAGCCTTTATAACTTCAACATTAAATGATTTTAAGACAACAAAGCTCAAAAGTCAAGGTGAAACTTCGATTTTAAAGTGTAACTTCATCGCTCATCATGCATTTTTTAAACAACTTGTAGGATATGTTCCTCATTTGGGGACGTTGTGTCGTCTGCAACATCTGTCTCCTTGGCTCAAACGTCATTGTCATACTCAGATTGTCACACTTAGAGGTCTGAATCGACCGTTGGGCATAAATCAGCTGGTTTGTCACTTTATCATTCATCTTACAAATTTAAAATAATTGACCACACTGTAAGATGTTCACTATGTGGAGAAGGCGTTTCGCGCGCAAGTCATGTGTTATTGCGCAATAAAGTCAACGTCAAACTTCGAAAGGTGCAGTACTTGTCGAGTTACGCACGACACAAAAATCGCGGACAGGAAGACGGATGGACAAGGGCAAATTAACACTGAACAAACCTTACAAACCTTACAAACGTGAATGTTATAAATTGGGATAACGAGGTAATATTATCGTTAAACAGCCTGAAATTGTGACAGATTTTATTGTACTTTATAATCTTTAGATTCCGAGTATGTTTTGGCTAAGTTATTCAAGCGGAACGGCGGGCTTGAGTTTTGGACACGGGATGCACATGCACGGCTCTATTTATGTTCGAATGCATGGTAAGGCATTGTTTCTGAAATAGATAAATATATTAATAATAAAAACCATAGAAAATATGGCGAGAATAAGCAAAGGGGAATGCTGGCGAGCGTTTAAAATAATTGATACTTTAACTTCCGGTAGGCAGATGTTATCATTATCGTCATTGAAATCGATATTTAATGATATGTTGTAAAAAATATCCAACTATATCGCATTATGCCATTATTTTTTTCGTATTTTCATCGTATCGTGTAATCACGCCGAAAGTTTCTAATTAACGTGCGATGCACAACGTCAGAGCCATAATGCCTTAGCATACCACTTATGGGTCGGATGTGGGCATTTATTTTGTGATATAAACCCATGGATACCCAGCCTCTAATCTGCATTACTAACCCACGTATAGATTTCATTGAAATCCAGTTCATTAAATTATTTTCTGTAGACTGGAGCTTTTAATTCGGATACAAATGGAGTTGTAACAAAGTACTGTACAATCATTATTATCCGCGGGACATAAGTTTGTGTGGATTTCGTGGATTTCCCGATCCACCAATTTAACACAAACACACCGTAAAATGACAGACGCAAGTTCCTTTTTTATAAAATAAGAAATCCACAAATTTACGTGTCCACGAAAAATTCTTTATTTTTAAACCACGACTATAAATGATTTTACAGTATTTGAATAAACGACTGGCAAATGCGTCATAGATCTCTTATGAAGTATTTCCATATTCACACATGGGCCATTCAGAGAAAGAATCTTATATGGTGGCAATACCACAAGACACATTCCAGATAGTATGATCAACGTCTTTCAAGATGCATTGAATCGAATGACAGTAAAACGACGATAACATGTATCAGAATGATGACGAAAAGGGCGATTAAGGGTTAATGTTTTCTTGTTACAATTACATGCGGTAGCAACTTTGCCGCGTCGTTTGAAACAGAATTGTAACACCATCATCTTCCAAAGTTGAATAAAACACGCGTGGCAAAATGAAGCTTAGGGCATTTCATAGTGGGCATGCATTCAAACGACGAATGCTAATTTTACCACAAAAGGACCGTGACAATGAGTCAATGTTGACTCCATTTAATAATTAATTTGATTTTGCGTGAGTGATTGTTAATGTTATTGATATTTTTCACCATTGGTTTGGTATTACTGACAAACCTCGATGTTGTCTGAAGATCGCATTCCTTTTGGTGTTAAAATAAAGTTACACAATAACAAAAACAATGTTCCTTATAGCAAAAGTCAAAATTTCAAATCGAGATGTTTTCTGGTAACATGGATGTTTGGAGATACAAAATGATTGTTTTTAATTTTTCGTGTCTCAATTAATTCCATTTTAATTTCCCGTACTGATATCTATTCATACGACATACGAACACTAAAATGGTACAATATTAGTGTTCATGTGTCGTATAAATAGATATAGTCACGGGAAATTAAAATGGATTTTTTTTTGACACAAAAAATAAAAACGAGCATTTTGTATCTACGATCATCCATGTTACCAGACCACATCTGGCGTTGAGATTTTGGCTTTTGCCATAAGGAACATTGATTTTTTATTGAGTAACTTTATTTTACGAAATACTTTACGACATTTCCGTTGATTTTTGAGTATTAATGTTACTTTAAAAACAAGCATTTTGTATCTCCAAACATCCATGTTACCAGAAAACATCTCGTTTGGAAATGTTTGCTTTTGCTATAAGGAACATTGATTTTTTTATTGGGTAACTTTATTTTACACAAGGTGTGGCGATGCCAGTGCGCTACCACTAGACCACGAAATCCCAGTACAACAAAATACAGACGTAAGCGTATTTAAGTTTACACTGAACAGGGCATTTCACACCCTGTCATGCATTACAAAAGGATCTTTTGTTCGCAAATCTAAAGGCTGATTGATCCCTATTTATAGCAACGGAAACATAACGTTATCTTAGACAAATAAAAACAAATCTGTAAAATGCTGAAGATATGATAAATACGAATGTCTATTGAACACATATTTAAGATCTATTTTAATCCAGAAACCATTATTGTGATGAAATATTTAATTTGCCGCGCTGCCATATTTAAATTCTACATTACGGTTGAGAAAACCAAACTTATTTGAAAAATATAGCCAAACGCTATAAAATGTTTACCAAAGAGTTCGAAACCATACTCTGTGCGCTACACACAGTGTAGTCCGTTATTGCGGATCATTCAACTCTGTCCAGTGGACGGAGTTACCCGGGCTCTAAGAACCCACCATCATCGGGTACTGGTCGTGGTAGCCCGATGCCTTTTATTCTCTCCTGCTCTCTTCTAACACAACTTTCTCTCCTACTACCACTCTCACATTCTCAATTATACTCTTTCTTTCTCTATCCTCTCTCTCTATACTCTCCCTTCCTCTACTTTATATCCTCGTTCTCTATACTCTCCCTTCCACTATCTTCTTTCCCTATACTCTCTCTTCCTCTATTCTCTTTCTCTATAATCTCTTTCCTCTTTCCATATACTCTCTCTTCCTCTGTCCTTTTCCCCTATACTCTCTCTTCCTCTATCCTCTTTCGTTATACTCTCTCTTCCTCTATCCTCTTTCTCTATACTCTCCCTTCCTCTAGCCATTTTCTCTATACCCTCCATTTCTCTAGCCTCTTGCCATATACTCTCTCTCTTCTTCAATCCTATTTCTCTATACTCTCCCTTTCTCTAGCCTCTTTCTCTATACTCTCCCTTTCTCTATCCTCTTTCTTTATAATCTCCCTTCATCTATCCTCTTTCCCTATACTGTCTTTACCTCTATCCTCTTTATCTATTCTCTCTGTCTCATCATATACTCTGTATCCTCTTTCTCTAAATCCTCTTCATCTACATTCTCGTCGTCGTCACCGTCACCGCCACCGCCAACCCCGCCGCCTCCGCCTCCACCNCACCAATACCACCACCACCATCATATTATAGCGAGATGGTGTAACCCGTGCGCTTACGCCACAAGTACGACGAAACAAAACTTTTGCTTATCATTAGACTTGGAATTGAACTACAGGAACTTGATTACAAAATGAACTGTACTTGAGAAATTTGAGGAATTTAACATTGAACATTTTATATTTTTCTTATCTTTATATGTTTATTAACATGTATGTACCAAAGGTTTAAGGGCGTACCGACGGCAATACACTATTTAATTTCAGGAATTAATTAATGCATTAAAAGCATTGACTAAATGATCGCTTAAAACACATACCTCGTTTTTAAAGATTCTTTAAAAACAAGTATTTAAATCATTGCGGCAAGCGTTATATTTACGTTTTTCTTTAAGGTTACATCAATTTAGTATTATTTTAAGTAATATAAATTCACAAACAAATAATGTTTTTTTGTTATGCATGCCTTCATTGAGTGAAAATATCTTCGATATGCCCCTTAAAACTGTGAACTATGTATGCTTCTTGGTTTATATAACCATCTATTAGTATGTTGTCCCGTTTCCAGCAAAAACAATAATTGTTATATAAATATTATTATACAATAGTAGTAATATATACTCCAATAAAATCTGGTGAAGATGTTATGGACGTTATGCATGTTATAAGTTATGCAAGGGACAACACACTTAACGCCCCATAGCAGAATCTTTAACAAAAAATCATTTTCTGAAAAGTATGATCATAAAGCTAATTCTACAAATTAACATCCCCTCGCGAATATTATTGATTTTGCACAAGATTGTTATTTACTTAGAACTGTCAAACAGACGAAATCTCGCTTGCACTCCACATGACTATGCTAATTATACGCAAAAAAACTGAAAAACTAATCCTTAAAGTTCTATCAATTAAAGGCAAAGAGCTCTAAAATGTCCGAGTCATCCTAGCAAAACTTGGGTAAAAACCACCGAAGTGCGATAATACACATTAATCTTAAATTTAATAAAACGCATTCAAAAGTTTCATGAAATTGCAGGCGATAATTTTAGGCGGAAAACAGCTTCGGACAACATCTCCTAAATTTCATGCAATTAAGGGCGCATACATCTGGAGTTACAAAGCCGATCATGGCATAATTTACGCGTACACAACCGCAGTATATTCATACACATTTAATGTAAGTTTCTTGAAAGTTAATGCAGCAGTTACTGACAAACAGCTCCGGACGAATGGACGGACAACACCAAAACAATATCCCTCCGCTATTGACGGGAAATAAAAAAGCAGATACTAGGAAAGTAAATTACACCCTTTAATAAAAACATGATAACAAAACAAGTAACGTTAAATTAATTCAACACAATCGAGCATCAGACCATTACGGTAATTGACTACACTGCCAAGTAATGGTGACTCCGACTTTTCATCCTCGCTCGAGTCAAGAGTTTGGCTGAACCCATAGATGCGAAGCCAATCCTCCTGAATAATAAAATATTATAATTTCAGTTTGCATGCCCGTGTCTGCTATGATTAATGCGAGATAAATTTGCCAAAATGGTCGGTTTGGCTTTGTTTTTGCAGAGTAATTGCGCCGGGAATCATTGAAGAGTTCTATCTAAGTGGGTGAATTGAACATACACACTAACAATAAGTATATCACCGAAATTAACACCAGCAATACGTCACAAAAAGTTTTCAAACTGTTTCTAACATAACTAACGGCAACAACGATTCTTAAGTATTACAAATAGAAGATAAATAAGTAACTGATAAATAAGAAAACCGTGCCATTAAGTTTCTGAATTTCTACAGCGGCAGCCTCAGGCTCAGTGTGTATTGGTATCTGAAACAAATACATATCTGTTAATTGGAGAGAAAACGTGTCAGATCAAAGCGCTTACTAATAAGACCATTGGTTTTCACCATTCGTGTGTGTGCCAGCTTAATAGTTTCTGAATCTTATTTAAGCAACAGTAGACTTACTCCATCCGAGAGGTTGCCTGTGAAGGTATAATCACATACTGGAGAGGGATACCCGTGTTTCATACACACAGAAAGTAGACAGATTTTCAATATTTTTGACAATGTCAAGCGTCTATTCTCGTTTTAAACCATACCTACCATTATTTTATACAACTTATTTAATCAAGGCGATCGGATGTCTGCACTATACACCCGAAAAACGTTTTACAATAATAAAACTCATATTCAATAGCAGGACATCTCTCGACTGTGTCGCTTATATATACGTTATCACTAACGAAGCAAAACATAAACATATAACTACACAGCAGAATGGTTCTAATGTTCCGTGCAATACTCACTTTGAATGACCCGTGTCCCTTTTTAACAATAAATTGTTGTTTTGTGGATGACCATCCACAAAGATCCATGTTTTTATCCGAGAAGAACCGGTACCGCATCCGAGAGAGATACAGATATAGCGTTTCATCCGAGAGGGGGACCGATATGGTTATGCACCGTGTACTGGAGCATTAAAAGGTTTCAAAGGAAGTAATAAAGTACTGTAAAATCATTAATATCCGCGTGACATGTATTTTTGTTGAGTTCGTGGGTTGCCCGATTCACGTTTTTTACACTAACACAACACAAAATGACCGACGTTAGTTCCTTTCTATTTATAATAAAATAAGAAATAAACGAATTTACGTGGCCGCGAAAAGGTCATTAAAAAAACCACGGCAAATATAAATGATTTTACAGTATTTCAATAAACGATTGGTAAATGCGTCATAGAGCTCAAGTGAAGTCTTTGCATATTCACACATGGACCCTTCAGGGAAACACTCGTACATGGTGACAATACCACAAGACATATTCCAGATAGCATGGTCTCCGTGTTCTAGGATGCCATGAATCGAATGGCACTAAAACGGCGATAAACTGTACCAGAATGATGACGAAAAGGACGATTAAGCTTGAATGTTTTATTGTTACAAGTAGCAACTTTGCCGCGTTGTTTGAATCAAATTGTAACACCATCATCTTCCATAGTTGAATAAAACACGCGTGGCAAAATAAAGCGTAGGGCATTTCATAGTGGGCATGCATTCAAACGACGAATGCTAATTTTATCCCAAAGGGACCGTGACAATGGGCCAGTGTTGATTCCATTTAATAATTAATTTGATTTTGCGTGAGTGATTGTTAATGTTATTGATTTTTCACCTTTTTTTGGTACTTCTGACAAACCTCGATATAATTTGAAGATCGCATTTCCGTTTCGTGTTTAAATACTACACTTAATAAATGTTGTATTGAGGAAAATATGTTAAAGATGAAATAAATCTAAGTTGTGAAATCTTGCAGTAAATTCAAATGATCAACTTTCTATCGTGAATTAAACATTGTATTTGTTAACTTTCTCATATGTAATTACGATGGCACTCTTTTTTTAAATCGGAAAACGTATACAACTATTGATGGCTTAGATACAATCAACTATTTCATAGTTTATTTCAGAATCATCAATATTATATTTACTGTTTAAATACATTTAATGTGAACATACATGTATCTATGCGATTTATTGGCACCAAGTATAAGTTCTATACTCGTACGAATTATATATTGTATACATATATTGTGTGGGCATTGTAAGTGATATCCCAGATACATTTACCATAATCTATACATTAATACAGTAATAAGCTTTTCGGTTTGTCTGTAGGCCCATTTTTCGGTCGGATCGGATCCTTGGTCTGTCCCCCATGTTTTTAAACAGAATGTTTTATGTTTGCTTAAAATGTGCACCAAGACATGTTAGTAACAAACGAGAAAATCAAAGAAAACAATGCAGTCGCTTACAGTACGTGATANATATATAATCATCTCTTCCTTAAACGAAGTAGTGATTTGTGTGAAAAGAGTACTCCTTTATATTTCTGTTTTTGTGTGTGTGTTTGCCTTGAATTTAAAAGTACTGTTATCATGTCCTCAATCTTATTCAAGGGAACTTATTCAGTGTCATATGGAAAGAAACAATGAGTTAAAATTTATTCGAAGTTATCATTTGAAGGAATGAAGCTGAAACAGTGTCTATACCAGCTGTTTTTGGTCAAACAGTTATCTGTTTCAGCCTACTATAATTTGTTTGCAATGTTTATCTAAAATTCTTTTGTCCTTTTTACTCATACTGTTTCAAAATTACTATTACTCTGGATATTTAATTGGGGTTTGGGAAGAGACAATTTTTTCATTGAGCAAACATTTCTTATTTGTAGACATTGGCTGATTCGTGAAGTCGGAAGTTAGCCAGTCAGTAAATACCCTTTGTTTCCGTTCTGTAAGCAATGCTCACCCTTGTTTGAGTAACTGGTGTGTCAGAAACAGGTTACTTCATGGTTCTCGGCTGGTTTGTTGAACAATGACATGAATATTTGAACAAGAAGACACCAACAATGTTATGCTTCTTATATTAATATATGCAAGTTATAACATTCTAGTAGTAGTTACATGTATCTTTTGAGCAGATGTTGCAATACTCAGTAATAATGCTCTGAAAATTAGAAATGTAATTAGTGTCAATTTGAATCTCATGCTGACGAATAGCTTTAGACTTGCCCAAGCTGTTGATGTACTTAGTGTAGCTTCAACGTACAGCTAACCAGTCACAGCCAGTCTCAGCCAGATATGCGTTGTAAAAACTTCTCTAATCTACATTGCCTTAACCATACCCTTGAAATCACGCCCAAACAAGTACACGTTAATGATGTACTTGTAGTTTACCACATAGAATAAAAAAATGCAATGAGATTTGTGTTCTTAGATCTGCTTCCACCGATACTGTGGAGACCGTACCCCAGGCATAACTCCGAATGACTTAAAGGTACGTGTTAATGTACAGGTTCTGCTGGTTGATGGAAAACAGAGAACAGTAGTTCTATGCAAAATTGTGCATAACAAGTATGATGTCTTTAACTACAACAAGAAAAGTTCGACCAAAATCATATGTCACATAATAATAGGGGTTTGTTAACACAACCTTAACGCAGCTATATCTTTAATGGTGTGTGTGCATCACATGCGTTCCACCCTAGGCCTTGCCAAGTCCTTGTACAAATAGTTCCTGTCTAGAACAATCATGAACACCGCTCAGTTGTTTGCCCGATGTTGATGCTATAAAGGGTCCAATGAACAAAGCCAAAAGGTACATCTGTTTTGCAAATAGTTTCGCTCTAATTAATAAATGTAAGTGAAGATTAAAAAAGTGTTTACATGATTGTTTAAATCACAGTGCCTATGCTTTTTGCCTGTAAGGTTTCATTTGACACAATAACATCACTAGTTACATGCCTTATAATATATATTGTATATTGGAATCGCCATGGACGTCTGTCAATTTGTTCGCTCGCCGAAAGATTTGTCACGAAAAGTTCTCCTTTATTATTTATTTCAAAGTGCACAATTCAAAGGTTCTTGCATTATTCCTTTTGATTTGCAGTTGTGCTTGTCTGCTTTTTATTATCCATTGTAAGATATTTTTTTAAAAGCCCCTGGCTAAATTTTGAAAAGCGCTTTCACTTATATTTATGTCCCAAGATTCTGGAGCTCAAAATGTCACGAGTCAAATTTATGTATTCAGTAGTCATAACATAGCAAATAGGAAGTTAAAGTAATTATGTTTTGTTTGTTATTCCTGTCCTTTCATTTTCATACTCTCAACTTTCACATGCAGACAAACATAGTAAGTTTTCAAATATAGTTTGATTTAATCGCATCTAGTACATCAAGTTATATTAATATACAGATAATATGGTCATTTATATAGTCCAGTATTATATTAATACTTGCGATCTATGCTAACTTAAGCATATGGTTATATCACGTATTACTCTATTACGAGTCTACACAAGTATATGTTTTGCATGTGATTAGTATCTTTATTCCGCCATAAACGTTTATTATATCCCAAAAAATGACACTTAAAAGCAACCGAGATTGCTTTGCTCTTAAATGTTATCGTTTGATCACAGGAACGCAGTGAATACCCAGCATATCATGAGATAACAAATTTGAATGTAATCAGTGGATTATGAACGCCAGTTTAGTGTTTTTCTATACCACGGATAAGAAAACAGCTTAGTAGATATTACAAAAGCGTGTTGTCAGTAGCGTTTTGATTTGCATTTTGCTTGACCAATTCAGGACGCCCTTAACCTATTCTGAAATAACGAATCCGTAATGTGTGTACTAGTACTTACGCTATATATAAAGATGCTGATGTTCATTGTCACAAATACATTATTTTTAATTATCTATTTCCTTTAAGGGCGCAAACAGGATTTAGTTATTTATCCTTTTAAGAAAATTGTTCATAATGTGGTTGTTTGTTGCTGTTTGAAAATTGTACGTGTGCGTAATTTAAAAATGGTTCTTTGTTAGTCATATTTTTATTTGCTCAGTAATGTGCTTTCAACAAATAATATAATTTTATAATAGCCATAATGAAAGAACGACAAATATAACCACAGGAACTAAATGAAAGGCGCCGATAAGAGATTGCAGACATATGTCGCCATTTTCACCGTTCTGGCAAGTAGATTTTTCTTGCGTACGTGTTGTCGCTTTTGGCGAACTTAAATCGATCATACAGACCAGTATGGTTAAATAATTCGTGTCCTGCAGATAACGCTATGTTTACTTTAACACCCGTTTACCAACACGTCTCTTAAAAATTAGGTCATATTATGTCTGTAGTTTCAATTTATACCTTGCTTTTATTTGGTCAATAACACGCGCAGACACACATGGTTTATACAAATTACCGTGTATGTAAAGTAAATGAAGAAGTATTTTTGTACGTATAACTTAATTATTAAATTGAAAACGTATAACTTTCTTTATCTCTCCAGTAATATGGATAAATGCAGCAATATATTATTCCGACGAAGCTTCATTCCAACACACGTCCGAGTTAGGCATTTCCATGCCCTATATTTCGTGTTTCATTTTGGCTTAAACCAACGCTATTTGTACACATTCATTTCTAAATTGCATGCTTGTTTGTGTTATATTTACATAAGCATTATAATAGTAAATTAGAATGTACGACGACGATTCTTGTTTTGTCGCCTATTATATTCAGCTTTACAATGGTCTAGACTGATTTTACATATGACATATTTACACATTGAATGTTGAACACATGTACAAGTAGCATGCTTAATGCCAAGACAATTCAAACATTACCGGAAAATTATAAAGAAGTTACTCACCATTGCGAGGGATAATCACTTAACTTAGTGAGAGTTTTGTTATTTAAATCACCCTAACACTTTAGATTTAAGGAATCTATCAATATTTGAAGTTTGCCTGAAAGGAGAGGAGAGCTCTCTGTGGCCGGATTGGAAATCCATTGCACTAACTAACCAATTGATTAAATGTAATATACACATTAACTTTGTGCACGATTATTTATAAAGTGCTATACATTAAGTAGCATAAAATTAACTTTTAATTTTGCCTATGTTTATATTTAATTCTTATCAATATTTTTAATGAACTTGAAGGTGGAAATGCGCTGTGATCCAATGTTAATTGTAATGATCCATGTATCTTTACGGGAGTTGTTCATAAGTAAATTTTTCTCACATTGGTGTTATTTATTTCACAATAAATCGTAACGAATCGTTATCGTAATCGTAACGAATCTCCGACAATGCAATTTATAGAATAGGTTTGTTTAAATATGTGATGCAAGAGTACTTTAGCATTGAACTGTTAGATGAGTTGTGTTTTTTTTTTAATTTTAATCTCCAATAGCCAACACGACGCGAAATAATTGTATGACGTGTTTACTGTTTGTGCTAACATGAACGCTTTTCTTTTAATATGTATGTATGCTCTGTCAACAGCAAAGCTGGACCGACGTTAATGACACATCACATCCTCGGGCATTGTCTGAATATCCCTTACTTCTTAGTCTAGGTCCCCTTTTAGAGTTTCATGGATTATTAAATTTCGTAAAGTAAGTGTTAAAATTGTATAAAAGAAGCCCTAAAATCAAACGATTATAACCAAAGTGCATATAATGGGCTTCCGGGCTATCAATTAATGTAATAAACGACATTTTCTTTAACTCATAGGCACCAATTTTCATGCAAACGCGTACTTTTGCATGAAGTAACAAACCATGTAAATCAACGAGGTTTAAATGTGTGCAAAACATAAATTCAATTCTCATTACTAAGACAATTAGAATGTGGCAGAATAGTGCGTATTTTGGTTAACCAGTGACCTGAAAACTGTGTAGGTCTTGCGAGACAAGGTAAGGTGAAGCCGGAAACCAAAATGTATTTCGACTGTCTACTTAAAACATTTAACACTAAAACATAGCTCGATATGTTCAATACAGATGCTGCAATGGTTAAAAATGAAAACAATATACACGTAAATGTCGATCCAATCAAACAAACTAGTCAAATTTATTGTACATGCAATTATACTACGAAAGTAAACTATGTAACTTTCTGAAGCTAGATACTTCACGTTTTTGTTTCGAAATATTCTTTTCTGAAATTATTGCTTCGTTGAATGTCAATCATTTTGCTTTGGCTTTGTATGATGACCTACATGTACGTGGGGTTGCATGCTATACTGGTATACTTAAACAAATCAGTTTTTGTATATTATGTATATACGCATGTCACAGTAAAGACTTTAAACTTTCTTTTATCAGAGGAGTCACTCCAGCAAAAGTGAAATGGGAGCTTATTGAATTGAAAATAAAATGAGTAAATACACAATTGTTTTCCCCTGGATGATGTGTTTAATTACTGTACGACGCGCTATAAACACACTCCTTTTGGTTTTCAACACAATTTAATACAGGTTCATTAATAGATACCAATGATCCATCTACTTGTCCTTGTACATAAATGTAGAAGCGTTCATCTAAAGATTGTATTTGTTATTTCAACATTTTGTATCAGCACAGACTTCATATTGAATAAACTGCTTTAACGTTTTAAGATAAACGCATTTTTCAAATACTTGGTCGAGTTTAGGATCAATACTTTTCACTGGGAATTACCCTTTTAAAACACTGCACTTTTCATTTCATAAATCGTAGTAGAACATTTAGTTGATTTAGTCCTGATAAAATATTAAAGTAGTGGAAGATACTCAACAAAAATTGTAAGTATGACTTACTTAATTGAATTAATGTATNTATATATATATATATATATATATATATATATATGCTAAAACTTATTCATAGTTTCTCATAAATAAATACATATTTACGACTCAAAGTTAACACTCGCACACTCGCAAAAGGCGAGTTAAAATCAATTTTCGAGTACTGTATGTTGCTCAAATTGACTGAACACTAAATATATTCATAACACATCGTTACCTGTCAGTTTTAAAAATTGATCGTAACCTTTAATGTTCCAAACTATCGCATTTATTTAAACGGCAGATACTCACGAATGCGAGCAGGTAAACGGCCCCAAGTCAATATTGTTTGATGGGATAAATAAATGTTAAACAGTAAATGTCAGAATGTAAACACTTGACTCACTTTTTAATTATTTTTTAACAAATAATTAAAAAATCGCATTACTAAAAATGCAGTTTAAAAACGCCTACCAACACGTCATTTTCTTACATCATTTCGCTGTTTAGATCTTGTGCTAGTTGATTTCACTTATGATATATGGGGCCTTAAAGACTAGGTATGTCACAAATATGGGTCGTACTGACTTGTGGCTGTCCTGGAGACTGGTGTACATTAACAATAAGGTTCGTGACAGTTGTTACTATTCGCTGTTAAAGATAAGTAAGAAAAAAAAATCAGTCTTTATTATTCTTCATGTCTTTAAAATATGTTGAAAGTATATACTACAAATACATTTAATTACGGTAAGAACATGTTTGAGAAAAGTTGTAATGCCATTTAGAAGAGTTTGATTATACGTAATGTAAATATCAAATAAAAACGTATGTTGGCGAGTTGAATTTAAGTCAATCGCACACATTTGCCATTGGGCGAACACATTATATTCGAGCCCTGATATACGATCGTTATCAACAACTAAAATATGTTTCAATAAACATTAGAGATATCATATCTGAAAATTTCAAAGTATAGATAGCGAACACTCTTTACATAAAAGCCCAAACAGTCACACCGAGGTAACGGACAAGTAACGGACATAAAATCATTTTATCCGTTCGTGTCCGTTCTTATCCGTTTAATGTCCGTTTCATATCCGGTGAATCCGCTCCTTGTTCGGCGATGTCCGGTGACATCTGTTCCGTCCGTTGGGAAGTTTTGAGCATGTTCAAAATTTTCCATCGGATAAAACGGACAGAGACCTCCGTTTAAGGTGCGGTCGTCATACGTTAGTTTAAGGTTTGTTCGGAACTCGTGCGTTACACCTCCTGTACGTATCCGGTTTATGTCCGTTTATGTCCGGTTGTTTCCAACGGACGGAACGGATGTCACCGGACATCGCCGTACAAGGAGCGGATTCATCGGATATGAAACGGACATTAAACGGATAAGAACGGACACAAACGGATAAAATGATTTTATGTCCGTTTCTCGTCCGTTACCTCGGTGTGACCGGGCCTTTATCCGGTAGAAGTCCGTTACTCGCACAGTTTTATCCGTTAGCCGACCGTTAATTATGCGGTTCATATCCGTTAAACGTACGTTTTTTTCCCGTAACATCACCGGTACTTGTGCGGTCATTGTGTGTTTCCTATGTTTCACACACCGATTGCGAGAGTCTTGAGAGGCAGAGCAGGTAAATTTTATCACCGGATAACCAAAATCTGCATATTTCGTCCGTTTTCTTTCCGAGTCGTTAGTCGGTGTGACTGGGCCTTAAAAGACGTGTGATAAAATATCGTTGTAGTTAGTTTTGATGCATTTTGGGTGGTATTATTGTGTGCTATCGATATCATTATCCCAACTGAAATACACGTTAGATAGAACATGTTATTGGAATATATTCAGGAATGCTTATATACGACTCATTTATGTCACATAATTACCTTTAACCATACACATGCATTATAAAATTATTCGCCGTAAACTCCATGTACATATTTTGGACCATAGCTCCTTTTTCAATATCTGACGGTTCGAAGCTCCCAATGATCATTGTCAAATAACATAGCGCGAATATTTTCCCCGGAATTTATAATATTTTGAGGCTGAACACTATTCTGAAAAGATAATGGAATAATACGGTGCATGCAGATCGTATATGTATGAAAAAGTAGTAGTTTCTTAGATTTGTATTAAGTTTAGGAGACTAAATCTATTAAAATCGTTTACAACCTACATCAACTGCTTTAATACGTTTACAGTTTGTATATGTCAATTTATATAATTGTGTATTTAAACAGTTACACTTAATTTAAAGACATATTTTTGACATATATATCGACACATCTTCTTTAAGGTTTTGGGGGTAAAAAAGTACGTACACCCGCCATTTGCCTCTCACATGGCTTTTTTTTTGACAAAGTAATACCCATGTATAAAGAGTTCCTTTTTTCTTCTGTTATACACCGATTTATAAATAACACAACTGCCGTTTGTTGTTATTTCGTATATGCTGCGTGTGTCTGCAATATTTGAGTGCATACCATAGGAAAATAAGTCGAAATATGAAGTTTTGTGATTCGTTTAATGTGTTATTGGGCTTTTGTCAAAATTTTATTGCTGAAACCCTGAAAAGGCAATAAAAATACCTTGAATGTTTGCCGTTTTTATAAACGGCCCCAATGAAAATTGGGATAAGTGTTAACTAACCTGTTACAGATCATATTCATGAATAATTTTACTAATGGTATGCTATAATAAAATATGCTTTACATTTTCGAAAAAAAAACACTGTTTTACTGCGTCTACATAAAAGACACGATCCATACATATCAATTTCAATAATATTTTAATGGTTAGGAAGTAGGATACAACTTATATGTAGCACGAACAATAAGGATTTGGAGCGGTTATTGACAGGTGTATATTAAGTTACCACATTGCGTACATGACAGGTGTATATTAAGTTACCACATTGCGTACAAACAAGCCCCATGGGCATTGTTTGTTATCAGATCACTAATTAGCCTTTTGTTGCATACGACATGAAAGATTATCTCTGAGGGCACGCTTGGTTAGGCACAATCACACTCGATTGAAATCAAACTTAGCACTATTATTATTTTTTTTTTACTTCTGAATTCTTTGGTTATGATTTTTGTTTGCAA
>VMBQ01007726.1:12337-43110 GCA_007657795.1 Dreissena rostriformis | reverse complement strand
TTTTCTTTTTTCGTCATTCGTGGTTTACAGTCCTTTTAAATATACTAGTCACTGTCTCATTAAACATCACAGATGGTGCAATAACATTCATGATTTCACCCAATTATTATAATTGGAAAACACGAATCACGCTCTATAGTATTTTATTGTAAGGGAAGCAATGGCATGTTAGTTATTTCAGTGTTTTGTCTCTCTGATAGTTATCAAACCTTTCAATGAATGTTAGTCTAGTTCTGTTTTCAGTTATCTTATTTCATATAAACCGTTTTAGTACTATATATTCCATTTTAATTTAAAGCAACGATATCTA
This sequence comes from Dreissena rostriformis, assembly GCA_007657795.1. NCBI lineage: Eukaryota > Metazoa > Mollusca > Bivalvia > Myida > Dreissenidae > Dreissena > Dreissena rostriformis. The sequence continues at coordinate 42,800 of VMBQ01007726.1, read as the reverse complement.
TTCATACGACACACGAACACTTTATTGGTACATGAACATGTGTTGATTATAGAGTACAACAAGAAATAAAAAAGAGCATAAAACAGTTCTAAAATATCTGTAAATCAATCAATAGCTTCATTTTTGTTTGTATTGAAAGCTAATGGGATATATATTGTTTAAATCCAATATAAAAATTTAGAAACTCCATGATATTTAGGATTTTTGCGCGACTTTGTGTCCTATCGTAAAATTGCAAACTTGAATCAGGTGATTAATCTCCGTTCATTTTGATAGTTTATGTGTTGGTGTTGAGTGCGTATTTTTATTTGCGTTGCACAATAAATTTTCATTTTAGCCTCGCTCTGAGAAAACCGGGCTTAAGGCATTTGCAAAAAGTGTTGTCCCATATTAGCCTGATCAGTCTGCAAAGGCTAATTAGGGACGACATTTCCCTCTTTTATTGTAGTTTTCGTTTTATATGACATATCGTTTATCTAAACGACGTTCACTTGGTGACTAATAGCACATTTTAAAGGTCGTTCGTGGAAACATGTTATCATTTACTTCATGACTGATGTATTCAGGTTCCCATATTGAACTACGACTGTTTAGAATTATGATAAATATCAAGCACATTGTTTTGTTAATATTTCATTTATTACCATCTCGACCAGTTATGCTCTGAATCACATACTTATTTTGTTTTATGTAACTATAGCGAAGTCTTGCCAAATTGCATGTTTACCCAGCGTACCATGCTTAAAGAAGAATGACTTGTGTATGGACTTAATTAGCAGTCCATAATTTCATGTATGCTTTTTGCTTATTAAATGAAACATTGTAGAAATCGTTTCTAATTGACATTCTTATTCGAATAAACAACAAATGCAAATGCATTGCTTTTGGGAAACAAAACAAAAAACAATTAGCTTATAGTTTCTTCGTGCGATACCGTATGGATGCCTTGTACTTTGATTCTTGTAAAACGTAGGGAAAAGTATTATCGGAGAAAAACGTACTATTTCGGGTAACCGTTCGTGATGATTGTGTCTTTAAAAAAACTAGTTCAGTTGTTGCTTTCAAGTTTTGTTGTTGTCATATTAAATGATTCTTTGCTTCTACTATAGCTTGCTGGCCACTTTGAACTTTTCAAAACAGTAACATGATAACTTTGGCAAGTTTATACGGAATCCGGATAGTGCCATCTATAATCTCGCCTGTCTTTCATCAAGGGCGACACACGACACACAAAGCGATTCTCGATATTTTGCGCGACAGTCACGGCGACGCACGATATTTTGCGCGACAGTCGCGGCGACGCACGATATTTTGCGCGACAGTCGCCTATTTTGCGCGACTGTCGCGCAAAATATCGTGCGTCAGGAATCCGGATAGTGTCATCTATAATCTCGCCATTCTTTCATCAAGGGAGACACACGACACACGAAGCGATACACGATATTTTGCGCGACACTCGCGCAAAATAGGCGACTGTCGCGCAAAATAGGCGACGGTACTCGCTGAATTTGCAGAGCCGCCCGCAGAATTTCCCCTATCCGACCCTCTTAAGACGATGTAGTGAAAACCTATATCCACCTACGGACCATTGACATTCCGCTAGTCGATTCTTCCGAGCAGTCTTCAAGAGAATCCCCGGTGGGTGACTCTCGCCCCGGTCGAAGCATGCACGCTCCAGCTGCTGACCAAGATTCAACCTACATGTTTTTTATTTATATGTGGTGTACTTAAGTTCAATTAAAAATATTTTTAATAAAAAAAATGCCAGTTACTTATTCGGCCTTAACAGGGATGTATAATAGATATTATACATCCCTGGCCTTAATAATGAATTATGAACTGTCATGGTTCCTTTTCCCTTAATCAACCGCGGAAAAGGAACTGGTTTATTCTTAAATAAAAACCGTGTCAAAACGTTATATTATTTAAGTAATAAAATGCAATTTCCTTTTTCGTCTTGAAAACATGAATAAGGAACTGGTTCCTGTTTCTTATTCAGTCTTGAAAAACAAAATGAACAAGGAACTAACTTACTCTCCATATCATTTTGGTTAAGCCTACTTATTTGATTAAACGTGGAATGGTTCAAAACGGAAGCATTGGTCCGTGGATATATTACAAAAAAGGTATTATCGTTTTAAATTGGACAAAACGAAACACGAACATCAACAAAGTCATAAAAAAAAGGCGCCACAATAATGTGTACATTCCATCTCGCGGGATATCAAGGTCAGTGTGCGGTTACTCTGCCTGAATATTGTCATTGAAAGCCAGAATAGGCTACCGATATTTGGCCGTCTACCGTTAATAGTGGTTATGTTTTTCATTAGAGAAGCCATAAGATCTAAATGTTTGATTTGTTAATGTTAAATACATAATATACCATGTATTATGTGCTGATGTAGTATCATTTATATCTACGTACACAAGTGTGCAGTTTGAAAATACGCGTACATATATGTAACATGTATTTCCTATATGTCTTAGAGTCTTCAAACGCCAGCATGTATAAGTTTATAAAAGCATAAGCAGTGTTGTGAATTGATTTATAAACTGAATAATCACGAATGAAAATTATAAGCATAATAATGCAATACACTACATAAAAACCTTTTAAGGATTGATATTAATTACTTATTAATTAGAAATGTAAATGTTTAACCTGTAATTTCTAAATCAGGATATGCGTCGTAAATCTTTTTAAAATGTATTTCTTATTTATGTTTTAATGTTTCAAGCTTTTTTTCACATAAAAACTTATATTTTTTAGTGTAACGGGTTTTTAAGGAGTAAGTTGTGCCTGTGATGTCCTCTACATTGTCATAGTCCCCGTGAGCAAGTTTGTTGATAACTGAGCTGATTTGTTTAGTGGATGTTAGCCTCCACAACAGGACTAGTTGCTAAGAATTCAATATTTCCAATATTTATCGTACTCGTGACCATTTAACACTCAAAACATCTATTAAATCAAAATATTGATTTGAATACGTTTGCTATGGAAGTCATAATTTGAGCAATTAATATTACAATAACTTGTCCATTTGCAGTTGCCATTAACTCTGCAAGGTGCGAGAAAAAGGAAAAGAACAAATTAGATATAGACTCGCGGTTTTCAGAAAAAAAACAGTTTATTTGAAGGTAAACAGAAGTCAATAAACGACATGAATTTCCATTATGTGAAGTTATATGTCTATATGTCACAGATTCCCATTCTCCTAACAATTTAGTCGTGATTCTTGTAGTGCAAGCTGTGTTAGTTTACTGTTACTCTGTGCATTCAAATCGATTTGTTTGATATTAATTTGGGCTTGCTTCGCAGCTTGTAAATGGAAAGTTTCCCTTCAAGATTATTTAACTTAAAAAGAACTAATGCACCGTTTAGTTGTGGATTTCGTCTATATTTGCTTTGTTTGCTTTTCAGTTGTTTCCCCTTTTCAAACAGGGGAGGCAATTAAACAGATTTTGGTTACACAATTTCCATTATGGCTGTCTATGTTGTTGCAATAATCAAACTCTCAGCTTTATAACTTCAACGGTTGCTCTGGGAGACTGTTTATATGGACTAGCTGTCCATGTTTCTTGTAACGCTGTGATTGGTACACATGCGCCTCACCTTAGTAGGTGACACGGGTTCAATGCCAGTGAATATGGTTGCTGTTCACCATACAGGGGTTTCCTCTCGGTTCTCCGGTTTCCCCCACAGCACCATGCCAAAAATGAATATCCTTCAGATGAAACAAATAGCTGGATATGGCAGCTATCATTCAAAATAAATCACAACTTTTGAGCGGCGTGTCTGTTAATTAGGTAGGAGTGCAGATGGGAGGCACTTTGAGTCTTGATATTGTGCAGCCTCAGGTGCAGAAAGACCCAATAAATAAATTTCCATAATTATGCTCAGACAATTTCCATTCTTAACTTAATTGAATGTGAAGTCACTGCTTTTGTACAACTTAAATATCAAAGGAAACTAGAATAATAATACCCTATATATTCTATTTACCCATACAAGGGGTACAATTGTCCCATCAAATAGCAATGAACACACAAAAGAAAAAACTTCAGGCACAATGCCTGGTGGACGCAGTGACTTTTTTAACAATTCATGAAAAAAGTCATTGCAATATTTCACTCAATGATTCTTTGTTTTCACATAAGTAATGTTAAGTAAGTATGGATAAGGTTTAAAAATAACATAAGGCCTAACAAAGAATTCTGTTTCCTGTAACATGTTGCAAAACAAAAGGTAAACAAAGATACGGTTTTTGTTGTAATTTGTTCTTTTAGATCTTCATTAATGCATGATTGTGTTAATCTTGCTATACTTATCTGGTTCTGTATTAAAGCTGAACTTACTTACTTATTTGATCCTTTGAATACATATACATTGTACTTGTGTTGGTTCATAGAGCTGGGCCCTGTCTTTAATATCAATGATGTTACAACAAATTTAAATAACAACTAAATATAAAGCCCACAGCATCATGTAGACATTTATGATGAATTTGTTCTTAAAATACAGGACACTCGTACACTTATTTTGCTTTCGTTTTCAAACAAGATTATAGATATAACTTTTCAAACTAGTCTTAAATGATGTATTTGATATGCTCTAACATGACATTTTTTGAATGTTGACATTTTATTTAATTTCTCGAAACAAACATGGCATCTTGGAGCACATATTGGCTCGCAATTTGAATAGAACTAAGAATAGCAGCTATTCATAAACTTAAGTTCATTTAATGCTCCAAGTTTCACTTTTTGTAATTATTTTTCACACCTAGATTGTTGCTGTTATCATGTTTTACTTAGGCGGATGCCTGATTGCCTTTGTTGGGTTAACATTCCGGGGGACTAGTGATTTTTCAAAGCAGTTTTACCCTAGCCCGTCAAGCAAGGCAATTATCATAGAGACATTGCTTTGGCTTCTTTCTTTTACAATTAGTAATCATCTTTGAGTCAGTATCAATTTTTATCAGTAATATATCAAAATTGATATAGTTTGGCTTGAAAAGAGCTCATGGAGCGAAATATATCATTTTACGACCCAACTTGTAAATAATTTATATACACAAAGCCCATGCAAAAAAAGTGTCACAAACAATCTTTCCATACCCTACAAAAACATGACTGGTTGAAGAATAAAATGGTAAGTCTTTTGAAGATCTTTGAAAAAAAAATGCAGATTTTTTTAAAATGTACAAGCGCCTTTCTATAAATAGTTTAAGTTTTTCATTACTAGTATACTTTCAAACTGTCTAATTTTAAGCTGATAAGGAATCTGGGTCATGTGCATCATAAAACTAGGTCACCAAGTAATATCTTAGGAAAACCATATTACAACTCTGAATGCCACATTTATTGCTCAATCTCGATATAACATGGTCAGAATGTTTCTCTTGACAACGGTAAGGCCATGTTTTAATGGCTTATGGGGTTCAAGTTTTGTCAAAACTAGGTCACCAGGTCAAGTCTTTTACAATATTATTGGTGTACCTTGAAAACATAAAAAACAAGTGCTGTGTTTGAGTAAACACTATGTCCCCTTTTTGAGCTATTTTGACCCATATATTTGACCTTTGACCTTGAAGAATGACCTTGACCTTTCACCACTCAAAATGTGCAGCTCCATGAGATACACATGCATGCCAAATATCAAGTTGCTTCAATATTGCAAAAGTTATGGCCAAATGTTAAAGTTTGTGCAAACCAACAAAGCAACAAACCAACAAACCTGGTTACCAACAGACAGGGCAAAACAATATGTCCCCAAGTATAGACTGGGGGACATACAAAATAGGCCCAACTTGTATGGTGCATTGTGAATGGCAATATTAGCCTTATCATCAATTATATTCCTGTTAAAAGAAAAAATTGAATACAAACTGCAATAACATTTACATATCTTTGTGCTCTATTCTTCAGATAGGAGATTGGTGTGTTGGCCCAGCGATGGAAGACTACCACACTATTCAGACAGCTGACCATGGGAGCCTCATGCTGACAGAGATGCACGTCCTACAGAAGCAGGGAGTCATGTGTGACGTCATCCTGGCTGCTGAGGACGGAGAGGTCATGGCACACAAGGTCACACAATCAAAACTGTTCACTTTTTTACTCCGAATAATTCTTTAACCCTTTGCATGCTGGGAAATTTGTCGACTGCTAAAATGTTGTCTGCTGAATTTTTTTACTTCGATTTTATTTCAAAGAATACTATCAGAATAGCAAACAGTTTGGATCCTGATGAGATGCCACGTTCTGTGGCGTCTCATCTGGGTCCAAACTGTTGGCAAAGGCCTTCAAAATTCGGTTCCAGCGCTCAGAGGGTTAATTGTCAATCATATATCTTCTATTTACGCTGTTTGAAGTTAAGACTTAGACTCAATGAACTTATATAAATAATGAGAGAATATTTATTCTTACACAAAGAATGTTGAGTAGTGTTCATAATTTTATGTTATAGAGTACATTTCTGTATTTTTTTGTCATCAATGTTATTAATTAGCATAATGTCATTATCNGGCAGTTTTAACCCTTTGCATACTGGGAAATTTGTTGTCTGCTAAAATGTCGTCTGCTGAATTTCTTAAATTAGCATTTTCTTCGATTTTATTTCAAAGAATACTATCAGAATAGCAAACAGTTTGGATCCTGATGAGACGCCACGTTCTGTGGCGTCTCATCTGGGTCCAAACTGTTGGCAAAGGCCTTCAAAATTCAGTTCTAGCGCTCAGAGGGTTAATTGTCAATCATATATCTTCTATTAACGCTGTTTGAAGTTAAGACTTAGACTCAATATTTATTCTTACACAAAGAATGTTGAGTAGTGTTCATAATTTAATGTTATAGAGTACATTTCTGTATTTTTTGTCATCAATGTTATTAATTAGCATAATGTCATTATCCGTAAGAGTCTCATGGAATAAAACAAGATGTGTTTGTAAAACACTATGTCCCCTTTGAGCAATTTTGACCAATATATTCGACCTTTGACCTTGGAGGATGACCTTGACCTTTCACCACTCAAAATGTGCAGCTCCATGAGATACACACGCATGCCAAATATGAAGTTGATATCTTCAATATTGCAAAAGTTATGGCCAATGTTAAAGCTTGTGCAAACCAACAAACAAACCAACAAACGGACATGGCAAAAACGATCTTTATTTTACGTATAACTGTTTTTTTTCCAAGAATTATTTATTTCTTAGAGATGTTAGAGAGATAGCCATTATTTTTTGCAAGCACAATATTTTGCTCAGACTGTTTTCTTGAAAAATATGATATATTTTTATGGTCATGGTGAGCTTTTGTGAACTCCTTCCTCTTGTACGTTTCCTGTACAACCTGAACTGTTCATTACATTTTATTTTGGCAGATTTTTATGTTACTTCATGGATGATCTTTCTGAGTTGTTATTCTTGTCCACTATGTTATGTAGCTTACCAGAGCTAAAAATTCATGTAAACAGAGTAAACTTTTACAATGAAATCTCTGAAATCACATGACCCAGATGTTTAATATTTGGTATGTATCATCATAGTGAGGTCACACAGATTGTTTAAACCAAATGTGAGTGATTAAGGGCAATCTTTTCCCCCTTGTTTAAACCAAATATGAGTGATTAAGGGCAATCTTTTCCCCCTTGTTTAAACCAAATGTGAGTGATTAAGGGCAATCTTTTCCCCAGTGTTTAAACCAAATGTGAGTGATTAAGGGCAATCTTTTCCCCCTTGTTTAAACCAAATGTGAGTGATTAGGGGCAATCTTTTCCCCCTTGTTTAAACCAAATGTGAGTGATTAAGGGCAATCTTTCCCCCCTTGTTTAAACCAAATGTGAGTGATTAAGGGCAATCTTTTGCCCCTTGTTTAAACCAAATGTGAGTGATTAAGGGCAATCTATTCCCCCATTTTTTCTTTATATTGTTGTGCCTCCTTTCGAAGAAATCGAAGAAGGAGGCATATGGCAGTCACACTTTTTGTCTGTATGTCAGTCCAATCGCCAGATGTCTGTCAGAAAATTCCTGCCTCAGCCATAATTTAGCCATAGTGATGGGTTTTAAAATAACTCAGCACCAACTGTTTTAAGATGACATGTCCATTTAAACATCCGTCTCCCTACCTCAAAGGCCAAGATCACATTTAGAGGTCAAAAGTTAAATTTGGCCATAAAGTTGCTTGAAAAATTCCTGTCTCAGCCGTTACTTTTCCATATACACATGTATTGATGGATTTAAGAATAACTTGGAACAAATGTAAACCATCATAAGATGATTTGTCTCGTGTAACACCCTTGTCCCTACCTTGAGGTAAAGGTCACTCTAAGAGGTCAAAGTCAAATTTGGCAATAAAACAGCTTGTCCAGACTTTTTATTTGTCATTCACTAGCAAAATTGCATTATTATTAAAAATGCATTATTAAAAATAACAGACCACAGAGACAGCATGTTGTGTGTAACCACAATGGAGACGGTCCCTGTCTTCCTACCTCAAAGGTCAAGATGACACATAGAGGTCAAGTAAAATTTGTATATAAATATTTGAATATAAAACTTGTTTTTGACAGAAGTGGAGTTTTGAGACATGTGGAATGTGGGAGTATCTTTGCACTATGGTAACATGTCTTGTTGTTTACAGGTTGTTCTCATGGCTGCCAGCAAATTCTTCCGGGAGAAACTGTCACCAGTGGTGAGCCAGTCAGCTGCCAAGATATGCCTGAAAGGAATATCTGTTGTAGAATTAGCCAATCTTGTGAAGTACATTTACACGGGAAAGTTGCTTGTAGCTAAGGATACCATGGATATAACATTAGAGATCTCAGAAATCCTGGAACTGAATGGTGTCATCCAGGGTTACAATGAAATTGTCGCTAATGAGGCTCTACTGGGCCAGTGTGCAAGTAAGAGTATTGGTGACGGCCAAACTAGGACAGGGGTCCCAGTGTCTAATGAAAAGAGTGCAGCAAGCAATCATGGTTTGAAAATACCTGCCCTGGTGCAGAAACCTGTTAAGGTAGAAGCTGATAGCCCAACAGAGTCCCCTACTGTTTCCAAGGAAACACATTCATGTGAATATGGTTTCCAGTTACAGAATCCTTACCATGAGCAGTATGTAGATGTTTCTGTTGGATCAAGGTCACCTTCTGAGGCTGTCCCTGTATCCTCATCTGGAAAGAGGGTCAGCCAGCTTAAAGGCTTTGACCAAGAGGTTAGAAGTCACCAAATATCAGAGGAGGAGTCTCAGCATCAGGACCTTCTGGCTGTTGCCATAGAGTCACTGTCTGATACATCCAGCATGATGTCTCATCAGAGGAAAGCTGCTTCAGAGCTGGAGGCTGGTATTGGAGTGGACACGCAATTCAGACATGCAGAAAACAGAGCGGAATTTATTGATGATAGAACCCTTAATGTAACGTCATTTGTGAATGGTAGAACGAGCACAAAAACAGTGACTCTTAATGCAGGGATTGTGAGTAATGAGTACGGTGGTCATACAGAAGTGTACACTGTGTCATTAGATCCCTCCTCACTGAAAGCACCAATCCAAATGCCGCGTCCTATGAGGAAACGAACAGATAAGGAAAAGAAGGCACAAGAAATAGCAAACAAATATCGTAGGAAAAAAAGCGAAGTTCTTAATTCTAATCTTCCTGAACAGTTAACAGACATACCCCAGGTGTCAGAATCTGATGGTACACAATCGGATTTTCAGTATGCCAGCCTATCTAAAGAGAGAAAGAAAGCAAACAATATGCCACTGAATGATGGACCTGTACATTTAATTGTTGCAGGAAAGGATTCATCTGCTGAAGGTGAACCAAGTTTTAATTTAAACAGTCAGTCTAGTAATGATGGATATTATCACATTGTTCTAAATACTGAGGACATGGAAGACACAGTTGAGGTACAAACAGAACCAACGGAACTAACACCAACAAAACTTACTGAAAATGAGCCCAAAGAAGGTAGTGGAAGTGCTAAAACGTTGAAACATTTCACATTAGATTCACCAAAAACACCAAGTACAGATGAAGACAATAGATCAAGTGCGACAAAAAGAAAAACTAGAACCCCAAAACGGTTACCGTGGTCTGAGGGAGAAGTAGTGAATGACAGTGACGTGAGAGCCAGTATTCCTGTAGTTAGGACCAGAAGGTACAGCAAACTGGATTCAAAAGCTCAGTCCACAGACAAAATGCAGCAGGACAATGGAAAACATAGCATGGAAAATGTTCCAGATTACTTGTTACCCCATGTTCGACTGGAGCGACATGAAGACTCCACTGTGGTTACTCCCAAGCAGTCATTAACAATATCTTCTGCAAAATGTGATGGCACTGTTGAAATGGAACCCTCTGGGGAATGTTATCAGGGTGAAGATAAAGGAAATAGGTTAGAGGTGCAAGATGTTGAACTATCTGGCAGAGGAAGGAAAAGAAAGTCTGTCGTTAAACCAGGATTTGAGTACAGTCTGCAGGTGTCTGGGAAAAAAAAGAGGGAATTTAGAAATTCAGTTCAGTCGAACAGTCATCAAAAGAAATGTGACCTTACAAATAACAGTGATACTGCAGTTAATGAAGGAACAGAAGAGAATAAAGATGATACAGAAAAAGAAATTGGAAGGAAGTCTGATGAAGTGGGCACTGATCAGTCTAGCAGTTCTAGAACAAAGGAAGCAGTTGTTGAACATGTCATGAATTCTGCCACAAACCATCCAGTTGAGGCTGCCTGTAACACAGAAGATACACAGGAGGAGCAGGTAAAATGAAGTGCAGTTTTTCTTTCACATGTTTAACCAGGCCTTTTCTTTTTTCGAAAAAAAATAATATTGAAATTGGGATTATTTTTTTTTAATTGGGATTTTTTTACAATTTGGCGTTGGGAATGTGTCTGTTTAACAGACCCATTGATACACCAGGAAGTGTCTGATGATTATTATATCTCAATTTCATTTAAATCACATTTAACAAAGTATTTAACTTTAAATAATATGATTTTGCTCTTATAATTCAAATAACTATAAAGAGTTATATTGAACTAGTATTTCCCAAATCAGTATATAGATGAACAAAAAAAATCCCAATCCTGAGAAATTGCATTTTTCCCAAAATGGCTAGGAAGAGCTTGTAAACACATTCGATGATACGTTAAAATTGGGATCTTGTTCAACTTTTTTTTTTAACATCTTAAACAATTAATATAACAGATGTGTTGTTATGTAAGTGAGTTATTCACCATTGATAACTATTCAATGAATGTAAATGAACAGCATCATCATCTGGCTTGGATTTTTATGTCCCCCAGTCTATACTGGGGAACATATATTGTTTTTGCCCTGTCTGTTGGTTTGTTTGTTGGTTTGCCTCAAACTTTTAACATTTGCAATATTAAACATAGCAACTTCATATTTGGCATGCATGTGTATCTCATGGAGCTGCACATTTTCAGAGGTGAAAGGCCAAGGTCATCCTTCAAGATCAAATATATGGGGGACATAGTGTTTCATAAACACATCTTGTGTTTTTTTTGCATTTAAAGGGACTTCTACACAGATTTTGGCATGTTTTGAAGTTTGTCATTAAATGCTTTAAATTGATAAATGCAAACATCGGAACTAAAAAATTCCAGTTTAAAACAAGAAAGAAAAAAAAGAAGAAAAATTAAGTAATCCACACAGGGACACGTTCCACTGACCCTTGGAGTAAAAGTCTCGCAATCCTCGCAATGTAAAAAAATATAACGATAACAACAGAACTCTCCAAATTATTCAATCGTTTCCGGTTTGTAATTTTCAGGTTTTGAAATCGTCAAAAGATGCATGTAATGGATATTTTAGAGCATGGTAAATGTTCAATATTACTCCTAGCAAATATCATAACTAAAACGAAAATTTGCAGATCTGAAACAATTTTTTTTTAATTTTGTCAACTTACCTTAACGTAAACAAGTCCCTTCAATGATAAAATGTTAAGTGAAAAAACTTCATGTAATCTTTGTAGGAGCATTTTAAATATTATACAACACTTTTCATTTTGGGTTAACCTCTTACGGAAGGACAGACAGATTGACAAAGGAACACATGGAATTGCTATATGCCTCTCTGCATCAGTACTGTTAATCGAAGCAAATATATTTAGCAGATAATACCTTCCATACTTTTTCGCCAGCCTAGACATGTACCCTCATTGGCAACATTTAAATCAAGCTTTAATGCGGTTTCCGCACTGTTGTCTTGTTAACCAGTAACATTTTGCAAAAAAAAAGTTCATGTTATAGAGTTGAAAGTTGTTTTTAAGTGTAGTGCTTTCTTGTTGCAGGATCGTGATAAAGGTGATCCTGACACTATTGACTCACCATTCACAGAGGAAACAGACAGGTGAGCTATGGCACGTTAATCTGTACATTACCTATATGCATCTATGACAACTGAGCTATGACACGTTAATCTGTACATTACCCATATGCATCTATGACAACTGAGCTATGACTCTTTAATCTGTACATTACCTATATGCATCTATGACAACTGAGCTATGACTCTTTAATCTTTACATTACCTATATGCATCTGTGACAACTGAGCTATGACACGTTAATCTGTACATTACCTATATGCTTCTATGACAACTGAGCTATGACTCTTTAATCTGTACATAACCTATATGCATCTATGACAACTGAGCTATGACACGTTAATCTGTACATAACCTATATGCATCTATGACAACTGAGCTATGACACGTTAATCTGTACATTACCTATATGCATCTATGACAACTGAGCTATGACACGTTAATCTGTACATTACCTATATGCATCTATGACAACTGAGCTATGACACGTTAATCTGTACATTACCTATATGCATCTATGACAACTGAGCTATGACACGTTAATCTGTACATTACCTATATGCATCTATGACAACTGAGCTATGACACGTTAATCTGTACATTACCTATATGCATCTATGACAACTGAGCTATGACACGTTAATCTGTACATTACCTATATGCATCTATGACAACTGAGCTATGACACGTTAATCTGTACATTACCTATATGCATCTATGACAACTGAGCTATGACACGTTAATCTGTACATTACCTATATGCATCTATGACAACTGAGCTATGACACGTTAATCTGTACATTACCCATATGCATCTATGACAACTGAGCTATGACACGTTAATCTGTACATAACCTATATGCATCTATGACAACTGAGCTATGACATGTTAATCTGTACATTACCTATATGCATCTATGACAACTGAGCTACATGTATGACACTGACGTAAATCTGCACATGACCTATGTGAACCTCTCCTTTTATTCTCAGGTTTTGTACTAATCTTTAAAGGACTTGTTCACAGATTGTTATAGTTTTGAAAAATGTCATGAGTATTTTAATATATATATTAAATAACTAAAATATTGGAAATATTCTAAACTAATGGGTATATCATGTACAAAATGTTTGCTTTCACAAGGTCCCTTTGGAGAAATTTAACAGGACATTCATGCTTAAAGTCTTTTGAACACTAACGTATTTTAAATGCCATGTTAGTAATCATTAATTTACAAATGACCAAAGAAAAATGTTGCAAAAGATTTATATAGGGTTATTGTCTTTTTAAGCCCATACAATAATTTAATGCTTTTCAGAAATATTCAGAAATATTTAATGACAAAATCTTGCTTTCAGGACAAACAGCTTGGCCACTCACCAGAACATGAAGCCTGGCGATACAAATCAAAGAGTGTGTACCCACCTGATTGAAACAGGGCTTAGTTTATCTGAAATTTCTTATTGAATTTTAATTTATTATCAGAGGTTGAAGTTAGTATAAAGGTAGATTTTTTCAACTTTTCAAAGTTAAGGTAAAGTGGTATCATAAGTAAATCCTTGGCAAACTAATGAGACTAATAATCACTATGGTGTGAAATCTGGTAAAAATATTTTTTATCTTACAAATTTACATCGGTTAGTATTTGGCTTGACAACCAGTATTCAGCTATTCTACTTTCTCATTTGTTGATGCAGTCATAAAAGTTAATGCTATAAAGGATTGCTTGCAATCAGAGCTCCAGATTACTTTTTTTGCACTCAAAATAAATAACTTGATGCCAACTCGTGCAATGGTTAACTTTGAATTTGGTTTGCTCAGCTTCTTGGTTTTTATGAAGACTGGCTTTTTATATTTTCTTGGTCTTAACATGTAAAGTAAGGATATAATAATTTAGTTTAAACATATTTTATTTCCAAATTGACAATAACAAATAAATTACAATTCACACAAAAAATTATGGAAAAAGGGTTGGACCTCAAGTTCTACAACATTATCGGGGGTCTTTCCCTTAAATATAAAGTAACATAGATAAAGGTGACTGTTTAAGATGTAAATATTAGTCGTCGTTTTGGAAATATAATAATTTGGGCTTGCTTGTTTGAACTGCTTATTTTAGTGACAGGTTATTGGTAAATGAGTGCAAAGTTATATATTGATTTTAAAAGATACCATTTAACATGTACTCAAAGAACTGTCATTGATTTATGATTCTTTCAGACGTTAAATTGCCAGCACTGTGGCTACCAGACACCTCTGTCAGGCAATCTACGCAAACATATGCAAGGAGTTCACAAACTTGTTGTTGTTCACAAAGAACTTCAACAACAGCCAAAGTTTTCATCCTTTAAAATCGGACAGGTGGTAACTGTGGATGGCCAGTTATTCGACAGCAAGACCATGACCCCTCCAGCGTCGCGCAGAGTGCATCCAAAACCAGACACGGACCTCAAACCTCGTAAAGATTTTGATGGCAGAAAAAGATTCTCATTAAAGAACTTGCCCGTTGAAGAGTTCACAAAGGAAATTTTGCGACGCCATCATGCGTATGTGAGTGCCCCAGAGAAGACTTTTAACTTCATGACCCCAGTGCTCGCCAAGTCAACGTTGCTGCCTTCGTTCCCTCAGGCATCACCAAACGTGCGTAACTCGAACGCAAACAAACTGTACAACATGCCCAAAATAAGTCCCAAGTATACGCCTTTAAACCAGTCCGCACAAGGGTGGGTACCGATAGTGGTTAAAGAAGTGGAGGTCACACATCAGAGGGCGGGCTATGGCGACATAGTCATCGAGAACGTGGAGAGTGGCGTGCCTTATCGGCCTGGCTCCACCGTGCTGAAACTCGTTGAAAGGCGGAACCCGGCTGACAATGAACAGATGATCATGATCACTAGCAACGGTGTGCAGTCTATTGTGAGGTCACATGACTTCTACCAGACACTGCTGGAGTCCGGACAGGAGTCCAGCGACACGCTGAAGGTCATCTCCTCCCTGCTGGAGGCGGGGGAAGAAATAGAGATACGGGAGGAGGGCGAGACGGTGGAAATACAAAACATATAAATGGGCATTGCTCTGTGAAAAAGGGGCTAAATGCATGTGCGTAAAGTGTTGTCCCAGATTAGCCTGTGCAGTCCGCAAAGGCTAATTAGGTACAACACTTTAGGCATTTACTGTATTTTTTATTTAATGGAAGACTGTTCCTGACAAAAATCCTGTTTAGGTGGAAAGTGTCGTCCCTGATTAGCCTGTGCAGACTGCATAGGCTAATCTTGGATGACACTTAAGGCACATGCATTCAACCCCCTTTTCACAGAACCTGGTTCATATGAGTGTAATAAACAGTAGGGTCCATGTTCTCAGGGCTGTTTGCCTATGTATCAGTGCTGTTTGTGATGTTTGATATTTTCATTTCCATACATGTCTTTTTTCATCCCAGTCTCGAAAATATGTTGCCTTCCCTAGGTTTCGAACCTGGTTGTTTTGTCTAACTCTAGAATTTGTTAGTGCTATTTTTAATGATATGTTAGGAAAATACATTAAACACTTTGTATTTGTATCTATTATCTATTATGATTGACCAGAAACAAAGAATCTAGGTAAAGAGGGGTATACTGGAATCACCATGGATGTCTGTCTGTAGACCAAAACTTGTCTGGGGGTGTTCTCCCTGGGGGTGTTCTCCCTGGGGGTGTTCTCCTACCCTTTTCAACGTACAACATTTAAACTTGCAGGCGTTGTTCCTCATGATAATGAACTTGTGCATGTGGGATTTTCACCATTCTATGTTGAACATTTCAAAAGTTAATCCCGATTTTAAACTTCATAAACATCATGACTTTGGTTCATTTTTGTAAACTTAGACATTCTATAACATCATGTTCTTTGTTTTTATATTTTTGTGCTTGGCATATCTAGAAAAAGTAAATGAAGAGTTAACTTCAATTTTAATTGGTAGGTAGATCATCTTGGTGGGAAGTTCAGTGCACAAGAACTAAAACTCTTGCTCCAATATTTTTAGAGTTATTGCCCTTTGCATATTTCTGCTTGAAATTTTGTTTTGAACATAATCTTGAAACCTATTAGAGTTATAAACTTGAAACTTAATAGATAGTTTACAATAGTCATTGCTCCTTTTCATATTAAAAAAAAGTGCCATTTATTCGTTTTTAGCTCCACTGGCCAGAGGCCAGCGGGGCTTATGTCATGGTCCTGTGTCCGTCGTGCGTGTGTTAACTTTTTCTTTAAACATCTTGTTCTCCTAAACTACAAGTCCAATTCTGATAAAACTTCNCCAAGTTTGTTCAAATTATGCCCCTGGGGCCAAATTTATCCCTTGAAGGCTCCCATTAAAAAGTTGTTCAAGAAAATTTGATTCGTCAAAAAACATGGCCACAGGAAGTCGTTGAACTTTGCATGTTTATGCGTTTTTGCTATTTATTCATTATGGGATGAATAAACTATTTTCTTCAAAATACACTTGGAATAACTTTTCAATTATTAGAGATAAATGCATACATGTCAAGCGTGAAAGGTAGACCAACATGTTAACTATCCATAACTGTTAACCTTTTACCAAACGACACATTTTGGACTGCCGCAAATTGAAAAAGATTGCAGACGAGAAATAATATTGTAAAGGACTATTTATAAATTGGCTGGGTGGGGTAGAAATCATTGTGATAAAAAGAGAAATTGCTCATCATAAGCAATTTATCCTTTTTGAAACAGGAAGTCCTGTTTTCAAAATGAAAACAAACTCTTCAGAAGGAGTTATGGTCTATTGGAAGGTCGAGAATGGCATTTGGTATTTAATCATCCCATATCTACAAAGAAATTAAATTTATAAGCTTTTTTTGCCGTTAATATGATAACCCATCAGTTCAAAAGCACGATCGAAAACATTTCTGCATATGCGCGGACCAGTCTAAGACGTTGTTTACATAATTAGTTCCAAGGTCACAACAACAACAACAACAAACCTACATGCATGCATGGGAATCAAGTCTTTTTGCGTCCGTTTGTAGACATGATCTTTACTTTTTGAAGCATGGGAGATGTTTATCAATAAAAAATCAATAAATACATGTAAGCAGATGCAAAACTATTTATTTTATTTTTTGGAAATCAATGTTAATACAGACCATCGGAAATTGGGTCACAAAGCTGTGGGAAAAAATGTCGATTTTGTTGTTTTCTTCTGATTTTCTTGTTAACATGAGATAAAACCATGTCATTTAGTGCCATTTTAGATCAGATGGTGACTGCTTACAGAAAGAGAAAGTCACATGCTTGAGTACATTTCAACCCATGCGCATTGCACACCTTTTTCGCATAAAAAACAGTGGAGCGATACAGGGCCATCATGGCCCTCTTGTTATATTTTAATTTTGTTAATAGCATTTCTTAAATTATAAGAGGTATCAGTTTTGAATGTAATATGTAAGAAGATCTGAATGAGGGAAAATGCAGTGCATAATAACCATGCCCATAACTAATTTCACAGTTATTGCACTTTTTTATGTTAATGGTAAAATTTTGTCCAGGGCATATCTTGGCTACAGTATAAGGTATCAACATGATCAAATGTAGAAAGATTGCATTGTTGGGAAACCAGGACACGTATTCACCAACCCATTTTTAGACTTAACCCATTTATGCCTAGCGTCTAGAAAAAAGGCCTTGGCAAACAGCGTAGACCCAGATGAGACGCCGCATGATGCGGCGTCTCATCAGGGTCTGCGCTGTTTGCTTAATAGAAATTTCTTTAAGAAATATTCTAAATGTACAAATAAATACACTAGACATCCCTAATTTTGGAAAAAAATTGATCCAATTTAGAAGGATGGGCGAGTCCACTAGGCATACATGGGTTAAAAAAAAAAGAATGCATCCAGCCTTTGAATGTATGCAGGCTACAACTGGTAATGATGTGCTGAAGAAAATCTTCTACAGGAAGAATGATTTATATGGATGAGGATAATTCCAAGAATGACTCAAAACTAAAGCAATTCTTGAACATTCCAATTTAAAGAATATTCTGTATTTTTTGGACTTAAGTCTAAGAATTGTTTGGTGAATACGAGTCCAGTTCTTTCCAGTTCTCTGACAAAGTGGTATGCAGGGTGTATTTTAGACACGAAAGTGATAGTTCTGGTATAGTCATGGCTGTTCTTTGAATGCATGTTTAATGCTTATTTTGCTTTTGGAACAAATGACAATTGTGTTGGCATTTGGCCTCTACATGATCAGTTCCCTTTAACTCTACCATGATGGCTCATGATATGTAATGTTACAGACCTTTAGAAGTTTAATAAAAACTAGTTTTTCTTCTCAGCATATTTTTGTTAAAGAATAATTGAGGAATATGTATATGCTGTCAATATAACAAGTAGATCATAATGCATTAATTCATATATTAGGCAATTTCTTTCACAGAGACCTCCTTTTTCTATTTCGGGGGATATATAAACCTGGGAAGTAAAAACTTGTTTTTGCTACAAATCCACTGAGAAAACAAGTGATGTGTTTGTGAAACACTATGTCCCCTTTTGAGCAATTTTGACCCATATCTTTGACCTTGAAGGATGACCTTGACCTTAAAATGAACCACTTAAAATGTGCAGCTCCATGAGATACACATGCATGCCAAATATCAAGTTGCTATGTTCAATATTGCAAAAGTTATGGAAAATGTTAAAGTTTGTGCAAACCAACAAACAAACCACCAAACAAACAGACAGGGCAAAAACAATATGTCCCCCAGTATAGACTGGGGGACATAAAAAGAAACTGGTCATGAATATATATGACACACTCATTTTGTTTAAGCCCCATTAATACTCAAATATAAACGGAAATTTTCGTAAGGTTTTTCGTAAAATAAAGTTACCCAATAAAAAATCAATGTTCCTTATAGCAAACGCAAAAATTTCAAAGCCAGATGCGTTTTGGTAACATGGATGTTTGTTGATACAAAATGCTTGTTTTAAATTTGTTTGTGCCACAATTAATTCCATTTTAATTTCCCGCACTGATATCTATTCATACGACATACAAACACTAAAATGGTACCATGTTAGTTTTCGTGTGTCGTATGAATAGATAGCGTCACGGGAAATTAAAATGGAATTTTTTATTTATATCCTAGTTACATGTATAGTTTTATGTCAACAGTTACTGAAAGTGTGACATTTGTCTGGAATTGGGAAATCACTCAAGTGTACATCAAATAAAATGTTTGATATACATGTTTTTGCATGATGTATAATTTAATTTTATAATGAGCGGTAAGAATTGTCACCAAAGTGGCCATCATTTTTTTTATATTTCTATACAATTTTGTAATCTTCAGCAATATGCAGAGAGATTTGAGGATCATATAATACAATTTTATTATCAATGTTTATCATTATGAATACAAATGGTCACGATGCTGTTTCAGTTTGTTAAGGATTATGTCTACAATATAGCAAATAAAAATAATATTTGATGTGTTTTTTAGTTTAATTGCCTTCTCAGGGCCATGATTTTTATGCCTACTTCTTCGAAAAAGAGGGGGTGTATTGTTTTTGGCCCCTTTGTCATTCTGTGTGTCTGTCCCAAAACTTTAACCTTGGTCATAACTTTTGCAATATTGAAGATAGCAACTTGATATTTGGCATGCATGTGTATCTCATGGAGCTGCACATTTTGAGTGGTGAAAGGTCATGGTCATCTTTCAAGGTCAAATATATGGGTCAAAATTGCTCAAAAGGGCATAGTGTTTGACAAACACATCACTTGTTTCAGTTGTAATTGGCTTTGTCTTATATAATATGTATTTTATTGGATAATATTGTAATATTTTATTTGCTAAAAATATTACATTATAGATGTTGACAAAATTTGGTGCAAGTCCTGTGTCCCTATGTAAAAGGCCAAGGTCATTTATGTACTTAAAGGTCCATGCTAAAAATATATGGACATGATACAGACTATAATGCCATCATTTAGCACTGCTGGCAGTTTTAAAACAAAATATGTTTGTAAAAATGATTCCTTTCCCCTACAATTATAAATCCGCCAGCAATAAAAAAAGAGGGCCAAGATGGCCCTAGATCGCTCATAGTGTTTTTCCCAGGAAAGCAGAGGGGCATGGCGCAGTAAATTCAAAAAGGGCATTTTAAAGCGCAGTTTATGCAAAAAGGGCAGTCATACGTGTGGTGCCTTTTTAGCTATAAAAATACTGTTATAGATAATTGCTTATCAGTGATAACAGCTATGGGTATACTTGTATAAATTATTTTAACTTATCAATTATAATGTGATTACAATATTTATCCTTTAGTTGAAGAGATGCATTTCTTAATGTCTTGCATTTCTTACACATAATCATGTGTGAAACAATGAAGACAACATGTTGCAGGTAACACAGGATATATTTTATTAGGATTTTTATATTATGTGCAATTATGGGTATACCAAAACAATTTTAATTAACATACTTTATTGCTTTGGTCTCTATATAAGAAGTAAGGTCATAAGGCAAAAAAGATGTTATCGATTAGCGCGCATGGCGTGTTTTGCTTTTGAAAAAGGGCAGAGTGGCGATTCAGGAGGGCGGCTTAGTAGAGCGCCACGCTAAAAGGGCCTGGGAAAAACACTAGCTCACCTGTGAAATAAGCTTGCCCATTGGCATGATGTGAACAATCTTTGTCAATTATCAAATATCAAAGCTGCGTGCTTTCTGGTTAAAGATGAACAAGGTTTTCAAACTTTGACCTGGTGACCTAGATTTTGACCCCACATGACCCAAATGTTAAACTTTGCCTAAATATTGCCCTAACAAACTTCCTGCTAAAGTATCATCATTATTGAATCAAACATTATGGGCACCTGAGTGTTTACAAGATTTTTGTAAGATTTGGACCTCGTTACCAAGATTTTGACCCCACATGACCCAATG
Organism: Dreissena rostriformis; assembly: GCA_007657795.1. NCBI lineage: Eukaryota > Metazoa > Mollusca > Bivalvia > Myida > Dreissenidae > Dreissena > Dreissena rostriformis. The sequence continues at coordinate 21,495 of VMBQ01007726.1, read as the reverse complement.
TTAAACTTTGCCTAGATATCATCAAGAAAAACATCCTGGTCAAGTATCATCATTATTGGACCAAAACTATGGCCTCTAGTGTGTTTACAAGCTTTTGNCCTGGTGACCTAGATTTTGACCCCACATGACCCAAATGTTAAACTTTGCCTAAATATTGCCCTAACAAACTTCCTGTTAAAGTATCATCATTATTGAATCAAACATTATGGGCACTTGAGTGTTTACAAGATTTGTGTAAGATTTGGACCTCGTTACCAAGATTTTGACCCCACATGACCCAATGTTAAACTTTGCCTAGATATCATCAAGAAAAACATCCTGGTCAAGTATCATCATTATTGGACCAAAACTATGGCCTCCAGTGTGTTTACAAGCTTTTGTAATTTTTTTTACATAGTGACCTAGTTTTTGACCCAGCATGACCCAGTTTCGAACTCTATCAAGTATCATTGAGACACATGTTTTTCAACGGACCAAAACCACTTTTGAACTCAACCAACATATTATTTAGACATACATTTTGACAAAGTTACATGAAGATTGGGCATGATATATGACTTCTACAGTGTTTACAAGGTTTTTCTTCTTTTTGACCTAGTGACCTAGTTTTTGACCCAGCATGACATGAGTTTCGAATTCGATCGAGGTATCATTGGGACACATCTTCTGACCAAGTTTCATGAAGATGGGACAAGAAATGTGGCCTCTAGGGTGTTAACGAGGTTTCTCTAAATCCAAATAAGGAAAACTGCCCCGCCCACTGGCGGCCATGTTTTTCAACGGACTGGAACCACTTTTGAACTCAACCAACATATTATAAATATAAACATTTTGACAAAGTAACATGAAGATTGGGCATGAAATGTGACTTGGACAGTGTTTACAAGTTTTTTGTGTTTTTTTGCCCTAGTGACCTAGTTTTTGACACAGCATGACCCAGTTTCGAACTTGATCGAGGTATCATTGGGACAATTCTTCTGACCAAGTTTCATGAAGATCGGACAAGAAATGTGGCCTCTAGAGTGTTTACAAACCAATGTTGATGGCATACGGACAGACGACGGACAAAGACCGATCCTAAAAGCTCACCTGAGCAATCAGGTGAGCTAACAATGTATGAAATAAACTGAAACAGATCTTTTGAAAACACCAGTCAAAAGACTGAAAAGGATTTTTTTTAAAGTATTTTAATGATGGCAGTACTGTATTGTATCCATACCGTTACACATGTTTATATTGTGTTTTATCAGAACTGAAAGTCTGCTTAAGGGATTCTTTTTATGTGTATTAACAATACTAAAACTGACTATTATACTTAAAAAAAATCATGTTGCCAGTCCCTTGTGACCTTGACCATTGACGTATGAACCACAAAATTAAGAGGCATTGTCCAATCCTCTCAAGTAACAATCATACCAATTTAAATGGTTGTAGGTCAAAGCGTTTTAGATATTATGCAGAAATTAATGGTCTACAGACCAAGCGACAGACGGACAGGGGCAAAGAAAAATACCACCTGCTTCTTCAAAGAGGGACGTATAAACAATTAAACAAGCCTAACATGTTATTTATTCTCTTGATGCAACATTGTCTGTGTCCAGAGGGTAAGGTCACACTGTCATTTAAAATAATTTAAACATGCTGTTCTTGGCAATGGGCTAGACATGTTATGGACAGGCATCTATTCAGTTGAACATATTTGTACCATAGCTCTAATTTTATCTTAGACATAATATGAACATAATTGTTCTGTATTGTTCAGTTTTGCAGTGTTTTACTGTATTCTGGTTATGTTGAAACTAAAGACCACACAAACCATTTCAAAAATCTATTAATTTAAAAATCACATTTGCAGCAGACAATCATGTTCATTCAAAATTGTATTATGTCAAACACAACAAAAGCATTTGTTATGTTAATAGAAATATGAAAAAAATCAGTTCATGATGTATCAGTATAAATGAAAACAAATTGGTGCAATGATGAAAACTGCAATGGAACACTTGGGCATTTGAAGTACAACCTACATGTACACTTGGAAATACACATGTAATTCATGTCAGTTTGTTGAACAGCGTGTCTTAAAATGCAGAATTAAAATAATCATATCAGTTTAGCTTATTTAACAATACTGGTAATGTACTTTACTATTTATCCAAACCATATTTATAATAACACAAGGTCGCCTCAAAACCAAACATCATTTGATGACAGCAAATGATTCTGTGTACATCCAACACATTACTTGTACACCAGCTCTGTTGAATACACTGTTCAGCCTTTGTAGTATATATCCATGCATAGAAGATTTAAATGTATCATTTATGTCCCATCATTTGTGCTTGCATTTGTCGAACTCTTTCCTCATCTTGTTGTGACATGGCAGTCAACTTCTTTCCAATCAAGTCATGAAGTTCTAAAAACTTTGTAACACATCGGTCTATGCACACTGTTTCACCTTTAGTGAGTTCTGAATCTTTATATCTAGGTGGAATGCACTTCTTTTGACATGAAGAGCTCATTCTGAAAGAAAAAATACAACTGGTCTTTCTAGTTCAGTACTCCAGCTAGGACTTGAAAAGGACAGGACTGGTGCTCTAATATCTAAAGGGCACTTAAGCATGCACTGTAATATTATCCCTGTGGCATGATTTGATCAAACTCAGTAGAGGACCACAAGATTATGTCACAGACCAAATATTGTAGTGTTTGTTTTCCTTGTTGTTTCAGAGGAGTTTTCATTTTTTTAAATCTACTTTTAGCTCTGGTGACCTTCATATGCAATGGACTGCAACAATTTGAACAACTCTGAAAGAGGGTCAACCAAGGATCATTCCTGTGAAGTTTCGTTAAAATCTGCCCAGTGGTTCAGGAGCAGTAATCGTTATAGAAAAAAAATAACGGATCCACCCATGAACAGACTGACGGATAAAAGCTCTTCAAAGGCTCTACATGCTCAGATGAGCTAAAAAAGTGCATGGTGGGGCCCGAAGGGAAAGGGTAGGACCTAGGGGCTGAAGAGTGCTGCACCCTTCCGTGTAGAATTAGCTGGAGCATTGTACTTACAGAAATAAATAAAAACTTAAGTAATTGCAGCTGACTGATATCAGGTTTTTTTTCCCCCTTTTTTGGAAAGATAGCCCATGGCTTTGGAATTGGGAATTCAGGGGTTTTTTTTAGAAAAAGGGGAAGACGCTGGACGCTGGTTGAGAGGGGAAAAAAGAGTGCGAAAGAGACATATTTGGGGAAAAAATAAAAATTGTTTATTTCAATGTCTTATATACATCAATCAGTCAGCAAGCACATTTGTTTGCAACGTTTCTTTAGTCTACATCTAGTCTACAGAGGCATATCTCTTTCCTTTTTGTTCTTAAACAGATCAACAACTAATTCCAAGTCCTCCTCTAACAACTCCTCCTGGTAGAGGTTGATTCTCATAAGTGAATCCAGGGTCTGCTGGCCTAGTGACCTTAAGTCCGTACACATGTCATTCATGGCACTGAATCCTCTCTCTACAACTGCTGTTGATTGTGGAACCAACAGGGCAAGTTTGTAAAGCTGGAGTACAGTTGGATACGATTCCTGCATGATGTCATCTTGGGCAATATGCATATACACCTTCCCCAGTGTGTCACAGCCTTTCCTTCTGAAAATACATTTAAACGTCTATTTAAACCAATGAAGTATAAAGTATGCAGTTTCATTGTTAAAATGTTTATCAGTTATAAAATAAAAATAAATTATGTCATTTTTCTCCAATAGCCAATAAACATTAAATTATTATTTATTCACTGTCTGTGTTCTAATGCACCAAAGACTGAATAGTATAATGACTATGTTATGACTGAATAGTACTAAATTTGTTTATTAATATTAAATCCAAAATAAACAGTTGCCTTAAGTAATTACAGAAACCTGTACATTAATCATAAGTCACTTACATTAATTCATAAAACAATTCTTTATTAGAGCTAATATTAGTGTTTCAGGTCTTAAAAGTAAAAAATTAAGCTGAACAATTAATACTATACATTATTATGTCAGTAAAAATTTTATTGCAAAATATCACTGGTCTGATATAAAAAAAATCTCAAAAATTAAAAAGTGATATTTTTAACAATGTCTGTATTAATATACCTACACAACTGTAACAAAAAAGTATTAACAGGTTATAAACAGTAGTCAAAGAACCTCAACTATCTGAAAGCAGAAGCTGGCAGGCCAAACAAATAACAACAGCAACATGAAATGTTTGATGAAGGAAAACTAACACAGCAACTGAAACTCAAAGTGAACATTAATTCATGCTCTGTTATTGGTAAGTACAAGCAGAAGTTGTACACAAAATGAAAATAATAACTTGAACATCTGATGAATGAAAATTAACTAAACAGTGAACTGTTAACTATCTTTACTTCATCATAAAGAGTTGATTTCTGAAAGCCAAGAGCTCATTCTCAATTAATTTCTGATCCCCTAGCTCAGGCGGGACTATCTTTCTGTGTCCTTCATAGATATCCACCTTCTCTGACCCATAGAAGGATGACAATACATTTGCATGATCCTGTAAACAGATCATACCATTGCCATGATGGAAGGTACTATGTACATGTAATACATACACATGTCATTACTAGTAGATATACCACACTGTCACATGCATTATTGGAAACATAACAAAAAATATTTTTTTCAAAATTGTCATTATATTTATATTATATGAGTGGATAATTTACATTCATGTGACAGCCATGTATGTATCTTATTTGTGAAATCATTATGAATAAGTGTTAGAATTAAACCTGTTTCAAAGGTATGATTAACAGTATCATCCAATAAATATTGTGTATATTTCAAGCCATACTGTGTTACTCATACCCAATGAATACACATTTTAACACATGTATCTACAGGCCAAGAGACAACTCAGGAAATTATTTAAAATGCATGATGACCAATTTTTCATTTTGTCACAATGTTTTCTGCTTCATTTCAAATTTTAAATGTTATTCAGCCTTTTTCACTCACAAGATCTGTTGGTGCTTTCCTTTTGGCATTTTAAAGGCATTGTTTGAAAAAAAAATACAAATATAAAATTTTAAAATGATTAACCTTTCCATAATCATGTACATCCTTTGCCTCTTCTGGCAGGTGACTTGGATCCAGGAAACTAAAGGCAGATAGCACGGCTGAGTGGTTGCTGAAGGCATCCTCTACCTCATTTACTAGAGCTAGTACCAAAGGCACACCATACAGTCTCAAAAATCCTGAAATACATTTTTTTACATTTATTTTTAATTCTATTATGTGAACACACACAAATGGAACGTCAAATGATTTCAAGTTAAATTATCTTACTATAATGGATGAATGATGGTCTTATAAATATATTCTATATCGTCTGAACACTCAACATGCATACTGTAGAAACGGTGTAGTTCTACTTCTTCTAGACAGTGCTCAACTCCAAAACATGTTTGGATTATATACTATGAATAATTTTCTTTTCTATTCATCTGGTGCATTACAGTGAGATTGTTAACATTGTGATTTACAGTTAACAAAAAAAGAGAAAATAATATGATCATATACTCATACCTTCTGGGTTGATTGCTTCCATCTGGACCCCAGCCCTCACACGTCTAGCTAGAGTAGTCCTATCTGTAATGATGTCAAACATCTCCTCACACTTACTGGAAATGAAAAGAAATGTCATCTGGTAAGTTTAATTAGTTAATAAGACTGACAAGTCGCAAATCAGATATGATGGACATCTGAATTGTTGATGACATGCCATGATGGGGTTCACCATTAATAATTTTGGAATCACTTGCCTGTCATCTGTAAGTGATTTTTAATCCCTTATCTGTCCATCACACTACAGTATTTAGGCCAAAACTTACTTTTTCTAAACTCTTAGCTACAGACGACATTTTGTTTCATAGTAAGACTAGCATAAGACTTTTGAACATATTGAAATTGGAAAAAATATAAAACCCTCAACATTATTTGTGTTTTGCATAATGAATAATATACATTAGTAAGTTTGAGAAAACAATTAAAAGATTGTGTTTTAAACAAGAAATTGCTCATCATAATTTGTTTACCTTTTCTTAAGTTGTCTAATGAATCTGGTCCACAAGACATGCACAACTAGTTTAAAATTATTCTCAAAAGAACCCATAACTTTCAACTATCAAGCAACCAGAAAGTGACAACTGGGCTTTTCTGAACACCTTGTTTTTAATTCTAGTTCTTACCCGAATTCTAGTCCCATCAGAGTCATGTTCTGGTAGTTATGAACTATGTCATGCAGATCATCTGTGCACTTCTTTACTCTAGCTGGTAACTCCGTGAATGTGCCACAGTCTTGCTGTAGGTAAAGGGACAGATAGTTCACAGGCTTTAACACATCAGCAAGTACAAGAATCATGGCAATGACGCCTCTATTTGTGGCTGAATGTCTGATCCCCTGAACTTCGGGTTCTCTGGAGTCTTCTATGAGAGCGTCAAATGTGTCCAACAGCTGTTCATATCTACTAATGAACCTAACACATGCCCGAAGATGTGACAACCACCTGCAAATAATGTGTGTTCTATTAACACGTGATTATGAAATGAATTTTATATTCATTTTTTAATGCATCTGCAGCAGACGACTTAAGAAACATTGCAAAAAGAAGAATTTGCGTGCTGACTGATTGATACAATTATTGCTGCTATCAAAATAGTTCTTGCCATTTACCTTGTTGTTGCAGCTCTGACAAACTTGATTGGCCTTTCTCCATAAACCTCCTGCATATGCTGGAAGACAGCTGCTTTCTTCGGAGAATATTGAAACAGTTTCCATATGGAAATCAGTAAACCATCAACTTCCTTCAAAAGATCATTTTCCTTAAGCAGATGTACGAAGCACAAAGCTAGGCGATGGTTACGGCAATTCACATAAATGGAAAGGGGACTCTCATGTCGAATTCTTCTTTGTAGACCTTTAATATACAAAATTAAAATCAGATTAAAATGAGATGTTTTTTATCTAAGATATAAACATTGAAACAAAAGAAGAACTTGGTTAAAAACTACATGAATAAATTCTCCATTTGCCACATTGTTTCCAACTTCCAATGAAAAATAATACAGACCCAGTTATTTTTATATTTTTTTTTACTGATTTAAAGTTAAGTCGTCTGCTTTCAGATTTCTTGTAAGGATTTCCAGAATTACAAAGATTTGTTTGGTATTATTTTAAAAATTTAAACATTCCCTCAATAAATTAATTTATTGAAACTAATGCATACATATGCTTACCTTTTTTTTCACCGCTCATGGTGTTACAACCATCCAGTCCAACGAATCTTACTTTCTCTAACTGTAGATGTTTACCTCTGAAGAATGTTTCAATAGCTGTCAAAAGAGCTAAACTGGTTACTTTATCCATGTTTATAAGGCCTAAGTAGTGCTCCACGGGGCCCTTTGCACTGACCCACCTGACAAACAATGAAAATTGGGTTCTGTTGCAGGAATCAGTACTTTCATCAGCCAAAAGTGTAAACGTTTCCTTCCTTAGTTCTTCCAAAACCTTTCTCTCCATGAATTCACTTAGTGTGTTTATTAACTCGGTGACTGATGTACTGGACAGATAATTGACAGACTCCGAAGCAATGTCTTTTATTTCTGGGTCACAAACATCCCCCATGAATCTTACCAAGTCTGCCATGTTCATTTGGGCCCATTTCTTTTTGGCCATAAAGAAAACTGTTTTGAAAAGTTTCTTAACATAACTTCTATTTCGAGATATGGCATCTGTTTGCTGCTTTACAGCTGCAGTTGCGAGCAATTTAACAACACTGCGTTGGCTTTGAAAGTTCGAGTATTTTTCAACTGAAGCCAAGTGTCTATCACTATTATTGTGTGTTTCTAATCTCCTAGAGGGATTGTCCCCTAACACAGCACCAGTTGTTACATATGAAGTGTTTTGGTCACTATTTGATCCAAACAGCTCACAATATTTGCACATAAACCCATGTTTAGTTTGGCTGTGGTATAGCCATGGGTATCTGGATTCGTAAACATGAGAATTGAATAAACGACTATCCCGTTTTGGTTGCGTTTCGTCTGAAGATAAAGCTGCATGGGTAGATTTAATTATGGGAAATTCTGAACTGGGGCCGGGGGACGATGTGAAATGTGTGATTTCAGTTTCATTATCTGCTACAGTGTTAGAAGAAGGTGCGTCACCTGCCGATTGTGTACTTTCACTTTCATGTCCGATATCGCTTACCTCCGAATGAGTTTCAACGGCATTCGATGGCGATTCATTTTTAAAAAATGTGTTGATTGTTTTGGTATTTTTTGAGTCCGAAAGTTTTAATTTTTTTGTGTAATTACGCCAATTGTGAGACATGTTTTCAGTTTTCGCGTCAACATATTGTCTTCCACATAACCCGGATGAAAATTGTACTGGTTCCCGGTAATTAATTGACGAAATACCCTACTCGCGCGAAATCGGAATCCAGTGAAATAGTCACAGTCAGTTGGCGGGATAAAATTTTCATGACGTATTTTAATTGCTATATTTAGAATCACTGGGGTTCCCAGTTTTGTGTTTTCGTCGGGAGAGAGAGAGATCGTTATACATGGTACAAATTGGATAAGTGTCGACTGACACAAAGGAAAACAAACATTTCTTTGAGGGGAAGTATTATATTTTGGGGAAAATTGTATTTTGAGGGGAAAATTGTATTTTGAGGGGAAAAATTTAGGTAGGGGAAGACGCCGATTATCGGCGTCACTTTCTTAGTAAAAAAAACCCCTGAACCCACAAGAGAAAACAATTTACTGGACCTGGTATTTGTCACAAACCCAACAATGGTCAAATCATCTGTTAACGTAGCAGGAATATCAGATCACGACATCATAATCACAGACTTCGAAACCAAAGTACACCATCAATCAAGCACCAAAAGAAAATGCTACATATACAGCAAAGCAAATTGGGAAAAAATAGAGCATGACCTAATAGAGACAAATACACACATCAAAGAGGAAGAAACCAAAGGGGCATGCGTACAAGAACTTTGGGACACATTCAAAAAACATTTATTTGATACAATGAATAGGAACATACCAAATAAAGAAATCAGATCAAACAACACAAT
>VMBQ01007726.1:0-12127 GCA_007657795.1 Dreissena rostriformis | reverse complement strand
CCACTCAGAAAAGGAGTCAACCTCATCAGCGATAGCAAAGGCAAAGCTGAACTGCTTCTAGACCAATTTAAATCAGTTTTCACCAAAAGCTCTGATAACCAACTTCCACCTACAAGACTTAGAGCCAAGAATAACATACAACCAATTCATATCACAGAAAAAGGACTAAAGAAACTATTGGAAAAAGTAAACCCGAACAAAGCATCAGGACCAGACAACATACCAAATCGTATTTTGAAACAATGTGCATCACAACTTACACCAATTCTGCAAACAATCCTACAAAAATCCTTAGACACTGGAGAACTACCAAAAGACTGGAGGGACGCAAACATCTCAAGCATATACAAAAAAGGGGACAAGCACCTACCAGAAAATTACAGACCAGTTTCACTTACCTCTGTAATCTGCAAGATACTGGAACACATTATATGCAGACACCTCCTAAAACACCTTGAATCAAACAAAATATTAACAAACTTAAACCATGGATTTAGATCTGGTTACTCGTGCGAAACACAACTGATTACCACACTAGACGACCTCCTCAATGAACACAACAAAGGACACCAAGTTGACATAGCCATTCTAGATTTTTCAAAAGCATTTGACACAGTACCACACAACAAACTCCTACACAAGCTCCACCAATACGGAATCCAGGGAAACATACACACATGGCTCACCAACTTCCTCACCAAAAGAAACATGAGAACAATAGTTGAAGGAGAAACATCAAATGAAACCACCGTAGACTCAGGTGTACCCCAAGGCACAGTCCTGGGACCGATAATGTTTCTCTGCCATATAAACGACCTCCCAGATTGCGTAAACTCATCCGTCAGACTATTCGCAGACGACTGCTTACTGTACAGAACAATTAAAAACGAAAAAGACCATCACACTCTACAAAAAGACCTTCTTAACTTAGAAAAATGGGCTAGCGACTGGGGCATGAGGTTCAACGCCAAAAAATGTTATATTATGTCAATAAACCAAAAATCAAACAAATTCTATGATCTAGACAATCACATATTACAACAAGTACAGGACAATCCATACTTAGGTATACTAATATCAAACGACCTCAAATGGAGCAAACACATCAATAATGTTTACAGTAAAGCAAACTCTACACTTGGATTTATACGCAGAAACCTCAGAAATGTACCTGAAGCATGCAGAAAAACAGCCTACATAGCATTAATAAGATCAACCATGGAATACGGGGCAACCATATGGAACCCATACTTACAAGGGGACATTGACAAACTAGAAAGACTACAGAACAGAGCAGCTAGGTTCATAAAGAAAGACTATAACAACAGAAGCCCCGGTGCAGTAACAAGCATGAAATATGACCTCAAGTTGGAAGAGCTCAAGGAAAGAAGGATCAGTCTACGCCTCATCCTTATGTACAAGGTGGTTGAGGGGTTGGTACCGTCACTTCCACCTGACAAATTCCTTAAATTCTCTTAACCTAAACGCAAAATTAAAGCAAAAACCTTTTCGGACCATATAGTAACAAATTTCGTAAACAGTCAAGTTTGCAACAACTCAAAAGGCCTACAAATCCCAGATAGCAAAGCTATACAGTATAGAAACTCCTTCTTTGTGGACACAGCCATTCACTGGAACCACCTCCCAGACAGTGTGGTGAAGAAGGACAGCGTAGAGTCGTTCAAAAACGCTCTACAGAACTACCGCGCAACATAACGCGCTCTCTCACCCCGTTGAATAAATACCGCAAGTCGGGATCTTCAACGTATAGATACAGATACAGATGACATAGTTTTGACCCCACTTTACCCAGATTCAAACGTGACCTTGATATTGGGAAGACTAACATTCTGGCCAAGTGTCATCAAGATTGAATCATTAAAGTTGCTTCAAGAGTGGATATATGGATTTTCTCATATATGACCTGGTAACCTTAGTTTTGGGCACACGTGACCCAGATTCAAACTTAACCTAGATATTTTCAAGATTAACATTCTGACCAACTTTGCATCATCAATGTAGCTTCTATATTTGTAAGAAGGTTTCTCTAAGATTTGAACTGGTGAACTAGTTTTAGGAAATGAAAGATCCACAAATTGGAATTCAGCTTAGATATTGTCAAGATAAATACTCTTACTTAATATCATGAAGTCCACAAATTGGAACTCAGCTTAGATATTGTCAAGATAAATACCCTTACTTAATATCATCAAGATTGAGTAATAAATGTGGCTTCTTGAGTGGCAGCAAGATATTTGTTAGATTTGACGTCATGACCAAGATTTTGGATATATGTGACCCAGATTCAAACTCAGCTTTGATAGTGTTAAGATAAATATTGTGAACCAATTTCATTGTGATTGTGTCATTGATGTAGTCTTTAGAGTGGTACATGTAACTAGGTTTTACTAAGCATTGACCTGGTGCCCTAGTCTTTATATGCTGGAACCGGATTTTAAAGGTCTTTGCAAACAGTTTGGATCCTGATGAGACGCCACAGAACGTGGCGTCTCATCAGGATCCAAACTGTTTGCTATTCTGATAGTATTCTTTGAAAAAAATCGAAGAAAATGCTAATTTTAGAAATTCAGCAGATGACATTTTAGCAGACGACAAATTTCCCAGCATGCAAAGGGCTAGTCTTTATATGCACATGACCAAGATTTGTACTTGATTTAGATATTGTAACAATATATATTCTCAGTATATTCAAGATTGAGTCATAAATGTGGCCTGAAAAATGGTAATGAGATTTTCCTAAGATTTGACCTGGTGACCTAGTTTTAGACGCAAGTGACTAGGATGTAAACTTTGACCAGATATTGGCAACATAAACATTTTGACCATTTAAAAGTGTCATCAAGTTTGAGTCATAAATGTGGCCTACAGTGGTAACCCTTTGATGCATATGATCCAGATTTTACCTGGGCATAGATATTGTCAAGATAAACATTCTGAACAACTTTCATCAAGACTGAGTCATAAAAGTGGCCTTTAGACTGTAGAAAGGTAACAAGGTTTTTCTAAGATTGACCACATGACCTAGTTTTTGGACGCACTTGACCTAGATTTAAACTTGGTCTAGATATTCTCCAGATAGAAATTCTGACCAAGTTTCATCAACATTGAGTCATAAAAGTGGCCTCTAGAGTGGTTACAAGTTTTTTCTAATATTTGACTTGGTGGCCTAGTTGTTTTTATGGAAGTGACTCATATTCAAACTCTGCCTAGATATTGTCAAAATAAACATTCTGACCAAGTTTCATTAAGACTTGATACAAAATGTGGCCTCTAGAGTGGTAACAAGCTAAAAGTTGACAACACATGATGGACAAAGCACAACAAATGATGCTGGACAGGGTGATCACAACAGCTCACCATGAGCACTTAATGCTCGATGAGCTAAATTAATCACTGCAGTTCAGTTAATAATGACAAAAATTACTTGGAAGTAGATGTCCTATGATTAAAATATTTTTACTTTGTCATTACAACCTGCAATTATTTGTTTCTGAGCTTTTGGTTTGATCTAAGGAATAAAACCTTACAACTTTTAAGGTATCAGCACACTACCTGATCTGCCAACACTTTCTTCACCAAAGGCCAACATTCTTGTAGATATTTCTCCTTGTACTTTGGAAACAATGTTGCAAACGAGCTCTCTGCAAGGAGACCATGAGGGTTGTGCTCTTTTGTTATGCCTGGATCTTTCCAACCTTCAGGAACAACTAAGAGATCTTCATCTGCTTTGAGTTTCTTTTTGTCCATCTTCAGTTAATCTGAATTCAAAAATTAGAATATAAAAATTAAATTATTTTTTTACAAGTGTTCTCATATGAGTATGAAGAAATGGGCCAGAGCATTGTGTTTTGTTTGTCTTAAAAAAATCTGGGAGAAAACAAAGAAATGAGCATGACTTAGTTGTTAACATGTTATCATATTTTGCAAGAGACTGAGTGGTTAATTTGTAAGCATTTTAAGCCAACATTTTGAGGTTGCAAATGTGATGTTTTTTACCAACTGGTTATAAAATATGGATAGCCTGTTAACTCAAAATAAGTGGAGTTAGGCCTACTCAAGATAAGTGGAGTTAGGCCTACTCAAGATAAGTGGAGTTAGGCCTACTCAAGATAAGTGGAGTTAGACCTACTAAAGATAAGTGGAGTTAGGCCTACTCAAGATAAGTGGAGTTAGGCCTACTCAAGATAAGTGGAGTTAGGCCTACGCATGGATAGCCTGTTAACTCAAGATAAGTGGAGTTAGGCCTACGCAACTATAATTTCAAAAGTTGGCAGTCTGGGAATGCTACTCAACTTTTTTAAAGTCTTCAACATTTGTCTGCATTTTAAATTGAATTGAGTGTTCTGTGCAAATGGTATGCAGAGTTTCAACAGTAATTGAACAAAATATTGTAATCCAACATGCACATTGTTATTCTAAAAGGGCATGAACGTCTGTCCGCTAGCGACAAGTATACACATCTTGGTATTGAATGCAACTCTTTTCTGACCACTAATAATGCGATTCATGATGCATGTGTACGATGGCAAGGAACACACATGAGCTTGTGCTCTAAAGGGGTTGCGCATGAAAGACTGAGTCCACCAACTCTCTTAAAGATATTCAATTCATCTGTTATCCAAAAGGCCTTATATGGCTGTGAGCTATGGAACAACAACTCGCAAAGTGATCTTGTACACCTTTCTATTGCACAGAACTTTTGCCTGAAACACATGCAAGGGTATGACAGAAACATCTCAACAGATTATTGCCTGTCAACCGTTAATACCGTTCTGATTGTGAATGAACTGGAAATAAGAAAACTAACATAACATTCTTCAGCAAAATCTGCAGATTAAATCCTAAATACCTAGCGAAAGATATCTTCAACAATAGAGTTATATGTTACATTGAATTAGAAGGCCAATGCCTCGGATATATCCCTGATGCATACAGGATACTACAAAAGTACGACTTAATGAACGTCTTACGTTCATACGTCCAGGGTGGACATTTCCCAACAAAGCGACAATGGAAGAAAATAGTTGAGCGAAAAGTCGTAATGAACATAAAGAACGAAATACAGAGTCGCATCAAAGGCACCGATCAATGGGGAGTAACTGCGCACGTAATAGACTCCAATAATTACTCCTCTTTATAGAGTGGCAAAGGACAATCCAAAAATACTTACCGTGTGTAAAACAATATTGAATAGCATAGGTATGTTTGTGTTTCGACAGTTTGTATGAGAATGCAGACATTGTTGCTTGAAAACCATTAATCTCGTAGTTCATAAGATGTGTAATTGTCACTTGCTAGAGGATAAGCGAAAACATTTATGGAAAATTCTAATTAAATGCAGTCTTCTGTGGAAGGCAAAATTTGTGATTGATATTAAGTATATTCGCCTACTATGTCTTTATTTTCGTTCTCGCTTTAATACATATCCTCTGCGAATAAGCTACACTGAAAAAAAAAATCCTTAGGAACTAACAATTATTTATACATTGTATATATACTCTTGTTATGTCACTTATCTTTGTAAATAATCTAATGGCTGTATTAAGTGGCTTCATTTTGATCGTTTGTATGTGTATATTCTCGATTGTACTTCATTGCTTATAATCTGTCAGGGGTTTAGCTGTCGATAGCCACTGTCACCAATGGCTCTAATTTTTTAAAACTGGCTATAATTTTATTAAAGTGGCGAATTAAAAAAAATTGGCAAAATCCTATCCGAAAATGTACTGCGAGTCGAAAGCACGCGACCGATGCATAAGAGGCCAGAGTATGTCAGTTGTAAATATTGATTTACGACAATGTAAGCAAATTGAGATCACTGAAGCGTGTAAGTGTTACAGACGGTGTTTTTACCGCTATTGTCAAGTTTTATGGGGGTTATTATCGGATTTACGGCTCTTTATGATAATGAACAATCAATTATGTAACACTTGGGACACACTGTCACAAAGATCAATAATTATCAACAATAATAACGATTATTAGGGCCTCTATTTCTTTAATCAATACCATGGCAAAAGCATTTAATTTCTACACAAAAACACACGAAAACTTGTTTCAACAGACATTTGTCAGAATTTCTGTAAAATATTTTCCTTGTTATAATGTTCTGGGTAGGATATACTTTAATTAAGATACCAACAATTTCGGAAATCAAAAGTAGGTCATTTACTCGATGTACTATATTTTGGATATGTTAAAATTCGGATATATAAAAATATGTTTTGTGTTATTTCAGACAACAATAATGGATGCAGGCAATTATTCTGGGCCTTTCTGTCAAGAAATAGGCTTGAAAAACATGCATTTTATTGACACTGGAAACTAACCTCCACAGCTAACAGAAAACATTTTAACAACAGAAGTTTATATCATGTCCAAATGACCAAATGTTACTGTTTAACAATTTGAATCGAGATTCTTTATTTTCTGATGTTTGATATTTCTTTTTACCTTTCAGATGATGTACATTTGTGTGATTTGATGTTTATATAAATAATTCTGAAACATTTATGCTGCATACAATTACTGTTACATTGATGTTAACATTATTATATTATTTTTGTTATCTGTGTTGTTTATCAAGTGGAAAAATGTTATTTATATAAAAAATAAAGATTATTTAGACTTATGAAGGTACTTATTGTTATATATGTATTTACATACTTTTAACAGTAATAACTGAGTCAATGACATTAATGTAGTAAGGTTTCTTTTAATGATTGTCCGTATTAATAAGGCAAGAATAACCAACGGTTTTTACGTCGCGAAAAAGTGGCGACAACTTTTTTGGGGCCAGTGAAACCCTAGTCCATATAAACGGACTCCCTGAGAGCCTATGATAATTTTTGCTTTGACGGCTCTGGGAGTCCATATGCACCCCTTCATAAACATGGGTGCAGTTCAGCGCACAGAATCTGTGCGCTTCACTAAACAGACGTCGTTCGAGACAAATTGAGGAAAATAATGAATAAACTTCATAAACATGTTAAATTTAGCTGAATGGCAACTTACGATTGTTATCCTTTGCATGCACCCTAAAAACACGACGATGTTTCAACACACTTTTCTCGCTGATATTTCTATGTTTAAATTTGAAACAGTATATTCTGTATCGAATACTACATCGTTATCGACTATAATAGGCTCCATCACAGGGCTTTTTTTGGCCCGATTTTATAGCCGAATAACGGCTATGTTCCCAATGGCAAAAGGTATACTTTTTTCCCAAAATTTGGAAAAAAATTCCCAATTAAAAAAAATAATTCCCAATTAAAAAAAAAATTTTTTTTTTTAAGAAGTGTCTCATGATTATTTTATCACAATTTTATTTAAATTACATGTTACAAAGTACATAATAATGATTCATATGATTTTTATCTTTAAATTTGAATTATAATACAGAGTTATATCAATATATATGGTTGTACTAAAGTGCTACCAAAGAAGGCTACTGAATTTATTTTCCCAATTTCTTGAAAATGCCGATAAAATTCCCAATTCCAAAGCCATGGGCTATCTTCCCAAAAAGGGGAAAAAAAGCCCTGCATCACATAACCCGACGTGCAAAATATTGGTGTAGTGTGACCTTACTGATGCAGGGTCAGTTATCTCCCTTTTCCAAGATGGTGGATACATCGTGCGAAAGATAAACAAAGTCAATACAAAGCAATTATTTCTTGCTTTAATGGTACCATTCGGATGAGTTTGTGGTTTAGACAGGTAAACTTTGATAAGATCTTGCAGTTTCAGTGTTCCTTAACCCTTGCATTTTTTATTACATTTTGCACCCATGTTTATGAAGGGGTGCATATGGACTCCCAGAGCCGTCATAGCAAAAATTATCATAGCTCTCAGGGAGTCCGTTTATATGGACTAGTGAAACCCCTGTCTGTATTACGATGCTGTCCGGTAATCTTGCGCAGTTAACGGTCAAAAGGTTTAAACACATGTTCTTTTATAAACTGACAACATAATATCTAAATGTATTATGCAAATAAGAAGTTTGTGTGCTTATTAACACAAAAATATCTGATTAATTCAGTGAAGAACTGTCCGATTTGATTTCAAAACAAACATGACTCACCTCATTTTCAAACTATCACAGTGTCCGGTAATCTTGCGCACTTGGTGTAATAAAATCATGCTTCCCTAGTTTACAGAAAATATCAAAACTAGGTCATTGCGCATGCGGAGATCATACCAAATGTTGTTTGACAGAATAGCGGGAAATGATGACAATGTCGTCTGATGCGATATATTTTCAATGGCCAAAAAATACCATAAATGATCGGATTTTGTGCAATGAAATGCTACATAACACGTTGGATTTATGAATTCTTAATTTAAAGTATGAAAACGCTAAAGACTGCAGAGATTTTTTTATTCATTTCGAATTTATCGTAAGTAGGCCAGTGAAACTGCGGAGTGCGCAAGATTACCGGACGCGCAAGATTACCGGATTTAACTGTATATGTTATGCTCTTCATGAATGGAGGGAAATTAAAGTCTATCTATCACTAACACTGGTGGTTTTCATCTCAAGTGATCACCAAAACAGACGGATCTATACAAAATCTTGAAGAATAACGACTAACGTTTCCGAAATAAAAGTGTCCGAAATATGATCAATTATGTTTACACGCAGATTATTGCGTCTCACTAAGATATCAACATACTGAGTGGTAATATATGTATTCTCTGTTGATATTGACATTTATGTTGAACACCAACTATTTGTAATTAGCCAAACGTTCATAAAATTACCAATGTTGTCATTTCACTTTCCACTTAACATGCTGCTTCGAGGCGAAAATCGACTATCTTCGTGAATCTCCGTAACGATTATTTTCATAACATACCGGCGTCCACCGGTACTGCAGCGACGCGGTTTATCCATTTTTAATTGCTTACTTTTCAAAGTAAATTAAAAGATGAGAAAAGTTCCCAATTTTGCCTAGCACGGTTGATGGATTGCTTGCTATGACCATATTCGCACTACATTTTTTAATGCATACAGGCTCTGTTTGCATAAAAATGTACATCATTTATTTTTTCATTTACTGTAAAATAATTGCATCATTACATACCATATAATTGTTTCGTGTGTTCCATTTATATCAATACAACATACAGATTTTCTACGCGTGCAAACATAAATTGTGTTTTGGGGTGACACTTCTATTTATGTCAGTCATTTGTTTTGCATATCATTTTGTACATTCTTCTTCGTCGTCATCTTCTTATTCTTCTCATGTACGTACAGGGCCCCGCTGTAGCATCAGCGCATTTGGGGATGTTAACATGGTAACTGTATTTTTTCCAGAAGATTTGGATGTATAATATTTGGAGTTCACGCATTCCATGATAGAGGTGAAAGGGACTCAAAAAATGTCATATATTCAACAGAGAATGAATGCAGTATATTCAAACAAGCAAAATAACACTCTTTATTAAGAAAAATGTTAGACGCATTCTTTTATTGATAATCATCAATCTGAACATCTATCGTTGTTTTTGCAAACATAAGGCCACACCATGAAATTGTTATTTGTGTAAATAAATGATTTTCTCAAAGGTTAACTAGAACCGTGAACATGTTAACATATTTCTTTACGCATAATTTTCTTATTTACTAATTATTTTCGGCAAGTATTATTTATAAAATTTTAATAAAATATGTTTTGTCTCAGAGATCAATATTAATTAACGGGTATGTGTCTGTACTTCAAATAGTGTAATATACAGTATATTATGCTCTATCATAATGAGAGTATATAAACACTGAACTTGTTCGTCCTTATTTACGCCCCGTTATTATTTGTTTTCTACGTCTACAGTACATCGGTTCGTTTACCAGTCAAACTTAACACTTACTCAACGGGTAGTGGCGCTTAATACAAAAGTATAGAGTTGGATAGAAAGAGATAGATTATATAAAAATACAAGAGGTGATACAAATTAAGTACAATATAATAGTATATATTCAGAGTATATAAGGTAAGAAGAGATAATACAGATTAAGTACACAATACTACATATTTAAATTAGAAATAATAAGAATAGATCCACAGTAAAAGGAAGGAAAAAGAGAGATAATCCCAACTGGTCATACAACCAGCTGGGAGTGAAACCCCTTGTAAGAAATGCAGCGTCACTAGCTCCCTCTTTCAAGAAGGATATTAAAGAGGGGGCCTCAGCTACTGTAGCTGGTAGCTTGTTCCACACTGGGATGGTTCTGGGTAAGAAACGGAACTTTAAGACATCTGATGATGTTGCGTAGTGGTTGTATGTCAGGCTATGCGTGTTCCGTCGTGTTCGCGCTGGTGCTTCTGATAGGTAGGCATCACTTGGTATGTCGACTATTTCATGTATGATCTTGTACAGAATGACTAGCTGGAGTTTTGTGCGTCTGTCCTCAAGAGACCCCCATTGAAGTAGGTGCAACATATCGGTAACGCTGCCTCATGGGTAATCAGGGACTGTTCATACACATAGCTTTAAATAATAAGTACGGCATGTGCGTTTTCACAGGATCCAGATTTTAATTTTCGCTTATCTGAAATTATTTCTGTTACTTTAGCATGTATTTTTGTCTGACCAAACAAAACTGGAATAACTTCCATGAGAAGACTGTTATGCTATACTCGTACTTTTCAGTGGATTAAAATCGCTATGCTAGTAGTTCACGTATAATTTCCAAACAATCAATGATCAGTGTAAAAACGCTTTATTAATTTTCCATCTGATGATCTTTCATAAAATTAACGGCATTTTAGAGTACTTTTTGTAAAAACATATTCATGCCAATCTATGAATTAGTCCCTTTAAATACTTTATTTTCGTCTGAAAACGCTTATTGTAGTGATCCCGAGTCTGGAATATACATGAATAGCTCATTTCTGGAAGAGTATCCGCCTAAAGACTGTATTTAGGCATTTACCTTTAAATCGACAATCGTGAAACATCGACTATCTCCGGAATACTCCGCATAGGTAGGCAATAAATCGTCTGCTGATCCAGAGTGATAAATCGAAAGTAGAGAAGTGAGTAATCGATAATGTGAGTATTAAGTGGTTCAAACTGGTTTAAAGCACAGACTGGAGAACTTTTAAAAGACTAAACGTCTACAGTTAAAAGTACAGTACATGTATACTGTTTATTTCAAGTTTGTATGCATTCATCAATAATTTCTGGCATCCTTAGGTTGTTAATGCTGGGTTTTACTGTTGCATTCTGAAGTTGCTATGTTTTAATAACATTGAATTCTAAGCTATGAAGATTTTGGGGGTAGCAGGCTGATTCGGCCCCAAGCTCTTTCGGCCCCGTCCGAAATTTCAGGCTGATTCGGCCCCAAGCTTATTCGGCCCAAAATCAACCAGGCTTATTCTGCCCTATAAGGCTATATCAACCAGGCTGACTGATTGGTTTTGTTTACCCTCGGAGCTTCGGTTATAAAAACCATTGTCCGTCTCCGAGCACTATGCTTAACATCAAAACTCTGCTGTAAAAAGGCAGTGGTCAGCCCAATTTTACTGGGCTGAACCGGTGCGGTGCTTTAATAAAAGTCTAATTATTTAAAAATATCTTTACATAGGACTATATTGTTTGAAAACGCGTTATAAACGCTAAGAAGAAGAAAAAAAACTCAACAGTGAAAAATCTATTCTTGCCTAACTTCGCAGAATAAGCAGCATAACCATTGGCTAATACCAGTTTTAAAACATGGCTCCGATTGGCCGAAATTGCTTAATTAAAAAGACAAGTAGGTCAATCCGTTTTCTGATACAAAATTCAATTTCGCATCTGAAAACGGCTTGACCTACATAGAAGGGCGTTGACAATATAAGCCGACGCCGATTGGTCTAAAATAAATATCAACCAATCAGCGTCAACTCATATTGTCAACGCCCTTCCATGTATGGACAGTGGAAAGAAACACATGTCATACACTATATCAATAAAATGTTACTCTTATTATTATTATTACTATTACTATTGTTATTATTATTATTATTAATATTATTATTATTTTGAGTATTATGTATAAGTTATTGTTCTATTGCTTATTTTGAGTATTTTGCTGTTGTTTGTGATTAAAAAATAG